>AWUE01019050.1:0-23160 GCA_001974825.2 Corchorus olitorius
GCCTAGAGAATGTAGAATGAAAATTATTTTTTTATTTTTCCGAATTTTTGAATCTTGAATGTCAATGATAGCTAAATACTAAATTAAAAAGACTTACTAAATCAATTACTTTACCATGCTAAGTATGAACTACTATTTAATTTAACTAAAACAAACAAAAATGCCCATGAATGACCAAATTGATTCTAATGCAAATTACTGGGATGTCTAACTAATTGCTAAATAAACTGAACTTGAACTACCTGATTGAAATGCAACAACGTTAAATTACTAAATGAAGCTAAACCACGAGATATGCAAAAAAAATGCCAAAGATGCCCATTCTATGGTTTTTTGGATTTTTAAATGCAATCTAAATGACCAAGATGAATTAGCTAATCTAAATTAAGAGTGGACTTAAAATTACCAACGTGCCCCTAAATATGCAAATGACCAGAATGCCCTTAGTGTAAAAATGACCAAAATGCCCCTGAGTGACCCTAATGCTAAAAAAGAAACAAACTGATTTAAATTAAAGGATACAGGACAAAAATGGGTGTCTACAGTGCAAGCAAAGATCAAGATCCATGTGAAGAAGAATGAAGCAAAGTCACGGAAGAACTATCTTGAAAAAAATTACGTTAATAATAATAATGGATAGAAGAGCACTGAAGAGACTAATGACTGGAGAATCAATGTACGGCCGGTTAAAGCAGTCAATGCGCCAGCTGGCACAAAAAGACAAAATAACGGGCAAAAATTTCAAATTCCACCCGATAATGGTTAGATTGCATCTCCTGCTATAAATGCCATAACGTTTTAGTTAGTAAAGCTAACTAAGGGTAAGCAAGCATCGAAGAGTCAGTCTGGGGGACCCTGTCGTTACGAATGGTAGTCAAAGGATTCTCGTAGAAAATTAAAAAGGAGTTGACGTTGATAAGATATTTGCTCCAATTGTCAAGATGTTATCTATTTCTGTGTTTCTCGCGTTAGCAACTAGTCTTGACTTGGAAATTGAGCAAATTGATGTGAAGACTGCTTTTCTTCATGGTGGTCTTGAAGAAGAGATTTATATGGTGTGTACGAGACCTGACATAACACATTTCATAAGAACAATTAGTCGCTTCCTTTCAAATCCTGGAAATGAGCGTTGGAAACCAGTGAAGTGGATTATGAGTTATCTTAGAGGTACTACTAGTCTGAGACTTACTTTCAGGGGTGAAAAACCTTTATTGGATGGTTTCACAGACAATGTTTTCATACCCGGCCCAGCCCTTGGCCCGTTGAGGCCTCCGGGTCCCGGGTCACCCGGGTCAACCGAGTCAACCGGTCGGGCCATAAGTATGTTAATATATGTCAAATTATGAATATTATATATATAAATATTATATATGATGCAAATATATCACATAAAAGTCTTTGGTTTGGTGGTTAAAATAAGATTTTTTGCTCTTAAGTGTTGGGAGTTCGAATCCCATTGACAACAAATGTTTTTTTCCAAAATTTTTCCCCATCAAAAACATAATAATCCGGTCCAATCCAGGTCCGGGTCAACCGCCGGTCAAACCGGTTGTTGACCGAGTCTTGATCGGGCCAAATCACTCTCGGTTAACCCCCCTTCTCCGGACCGATAGGCCTCATGGTCCGGTTGAACCGATCCGGGTATGAAAACACTGTTCACAGATTCAGACATGGCAGGAGATGTTGACTCTCGCAAGTCCACTTCAGGGTATCTGATTACTTTCAGTGGTGGAGCTGTGGCTTAGAAGTCTAGGCTTCAAAAATGTGTTGCACTTTCTACTATCGAAGCGGAGTTCATTGCAGCAATGGAAGCGTGCAAGGAGATACTTTGGATAAAGAAGTACGTTGAGGAGCTCTGTTGAATTTCTACTATCGAAGCGGAGTTCATTGCAGCAATGGAAGCGTGCAAGGAGATGCTTTGGATGAAGAAGTACGTTGAGGAGCTCGGTCTCAACAGGATATGTATGTGTTGTATTGTGATTAGGGCTACCCATCGGTCGGTTTCGGTGCATGTCGGTCGGTGAGTCACCTGAAACCGACAGACCGATTGGGATAGAATGTTACCGACCACCGACCGACCTCCCCATGGAACCAAAGAAACCGACCACCGACAGTTTCGGTCGGGTCGGTCGGTGCAGGCGGTTTGTAGAGAGACAAAAATGTTGAAATTTTCTGATTATTCAGGCAAAAATCAACAAACAAATGATCAAAACTAGGCAAAAATCAACTAACAAATGATCAAAACAGAGCATAATCAATAGACACAATGAATCAAACCTAAAACAGGCCAAATTAAGCCAATAATAAACCATAAATAATAACCCAATTTCAAAATTGTCAGATTTCCTAAACCAATTTGTAAACCATAAATCTTCTAAATAAATAAAATTACAAGCATATAATGACTTAATCAGACCTGAAGCAAGGAATTGAAGAAAGGAAAAACACAGACAAAATCGAGATAGAAAGAAACGAATCGAAGGATTGGGGAAATGGGGATTAGGGTTTTTTTCAAATAGGAAAAGAGAATGACAGAGAGACCAAAGGAAGAAGAAGACAGAGGACTAAGAAGACAGAACAGGGGACTAAAAAGAAGAAAGAAGAATGGGAGTTCTAGGAATCGATGTGTCGAGGGAGAGAGGAAGAGAAAATAAGAAAGGGAAAATCTTCTTTGTTTTTTTTTTCTAATACATATATATAAGGTTTTTAATTTAAATAAAAATTATATATTATATATCATATCAGAAATAAAAAAAAAGGGGGGGGGGTTGGTTTTTCGGTCAGTTTTAGTGAACCGCCACCAAATCGAGAAACCAAATAAACCGCCCCTATAAACCGTTTACACCAACCACACTACCTACACCATTTTCAGATCGGTGCGGTCGGTTTTTGAGCTGCCCTATTTGTGATAACCAAAGCGCTATTCACCTTGGTAAGAACTCTACATTCCATGCGAGATCGAAACATATTGATGTGAAGTATCATTAAATTAAGGATGTGATGAATTCCAAGCAATTATCATTTAAGAAGATCCATACCGATCGTAATGCTTTGGATATGATGACTAAGGCGTTGCCTAAGGCGAAGCTTGAAGTTTTTTGTTCCATTACAGGGACGGCTGGCTCTTCCATTTCTTCGTGAAGGGGAGATTTTTTTAGGTTGAGTCACTCTAAATGGAGGCCCAACTTGAGCCCACTTTGAGGGTGTTTTAGACGCTACTAGTTGACCTAGGAAGATTTGTAGAACCTATTAATTAATTTAGTGGAGATTTTGGTGGACTACGATTCCGTAGTTTTTACTTCTGGCTATACGAAAGTTTTCCACGTAAAAGAATCTCGGCGTTGATTTTTTTTTCATGCTTTTATAGTTGCTATTAACTTGAGATATTGAATTTTGGTTATTGCATGGTTAATTGGTTAGCCAAAATTTTGTTGTTTGTTGCTTTGGATTTCTTCCGCAGATTATTTCTAATCCAGGTATTATAGATTTGTGTTGGTTTATCGCATTACTGGACGATTCCAATATGACCTGACCTGACTATATAAGAGATCTTGATCTCTCTTCATGGTTTTATAAAATAAGAAATATAAAATATATTTTATATGTTTATTCATGTTTTAGGGAAGCCAAACATTTTTACTGAATCCAGTGCCTTAGTTCTAATCTAAGCTCCTTAATACTAATAATTTTGTTGAACAATAAAAGGCCCCTTATATATATATATATATATATAGTGCAAATTCCATATCTATAAGTTAATTTTTAGGTGTGTTTGGTTAGGATCACCCCCCAAATCACCGATGATCTAAGAACACTAGTGATGCAAGATCACCGGTGATCACCTGGGTTTAGATGGGTGATCAGGGGGTAATCAGATCACCACTCTTTAAATAAAGTTGTAACCAAACGGGATGATCTGAAATCACCACAGATGATCAAAGATCACTCCCAACCAAACGTACCCTTAGCTCTTTCTAAAGAGTAAAGATATTATATATAAAGGAGAACGATAATTGAATTAAAACCAGACAAAACGTGTAGGTCCAGTGCCCCATTTATATACTGTATATATATGTAGCAAAGTACTGCCCCATCATGTTTTGTAATTAAACCCCTTATTTCCAATTTTGCTCATGTTTCATTGTACGTTCTTGTTCCTCATAATTGCTCATGTTCTTAACCAAACAAAAAAAACAATATATCTTCCTAATCTTCCGGCTCAACCTAACTCTCTTCTTGATCTTCCTCCGCTTCCTTTCCTTTCTCACTCTTTTATATATAATACTCCTACCTACTATCTTCTTTCAGCTCCATTGCTCTGATAAGCTATATCCTTTTAGAATTTCAATGGCATCCAAGGTTCGGCCTGTTTCCCTGTGTATTTGTTTGTCTTTCGGTATCTCTTCACCGTCATGGTGGCTGCTGCTGCCTGTTCATTTCTTGCTTTTAGTCTCCATCACTCGCAATATTTCTGCTAATGCAGAACCTCAGGTGCCCTGTTACTTCATATTCGGCGACTCATTGTCGGACGACGGAAACAATAACAACCTTGCCAGGACTGCCAAAGTTAACTATTCACCTTATGGGATCGATTTCCCGAAAGGACCGACTGGAAGGTTTTCTAATGGCCGAACCATGCAGGATTTTATTGGTTTGCCTTTTTTTTTTTTTCAATTCCCTATATGTAGTATAGCAACAGTTTATTTTATTTTATTTTGGAGTATATCATGTTTTCAATGTGATATTGTGATTATTATGACCCACCCTTCCCTAGCTAATTAATCAAGTAGGGACCAATATTGATATATTATATTAATTTTGTATAATGACAGTTCAACTACTGGAGTTTGAAGAATTCATTCCTCCTTTTGCTACTGCAAGAGGCAGAGAGACTCTCAAAGGCGTGAATTATGCATCTGGTTCCGCTGGAATTCTCAATGAAACTGGAGAGCAAGTGGTAAAAAAATCTTTGTGATTTGCAAAAGTGGGATCAAAGTCAACATCTTTTTAAAAATGATTTTATGATCAATCTGTATAAAACTGGGCAGGGTGATCGAATAAGCATGAACAAGCAATTAAGCAACCACCAAATTACAGTCTCAACAATTGCTGAGATATTGGGGAAATGTTCAGCTTCAAAGCTTCTAAGCAAATGCATGTATGCAGTTCAAATCGGAAGCAATGACTACATTAACAATTATTTCGTGCCAGATTTCTACAATACCAGCTGGCTTTATACTCCCCAGGAATATGCTGCTTATCTCATTGAACAATATTCTCTGCAAATAAAGGTTGAAAAGAAAAAAGGATATGGACTTCGAATATTCATTTAACTGGGAAATTTTTCTTAATCATGATTCTTATTGTTTTCTTTTCCTTTTTCCTCATCACTAGACTCTGAACAACAATGGAGCCAGGATGTTTGCCCTGTTCGGAATTGGCTCAGTAGGCTGTACTCCAAATGCAATAGCCACGTACGGAACAAATGGCTCTGCCTGTGTAGAAGAGATGAACGATATTGCCCAACTTTTCGACGAGAAGCTTATATCACTTGTCGATGAACTCAATAGCAACCTAACCGATGCTAAATTTACCTATCTAAATCCTTCTGGAACTACCACTGGTAATGTTTCTTACACTTTGTTCCTCTTTTTGCAACAATAAAAAAGGGTATTGGAAAACCTTTTTTCCGTTTTCCCAGGTTTCACAGTGACTAATGCTAGCTGCTGCAAAATCGGGAGCGATCAGCTTTGCATCCCTGATTCAGAGCCATGTGCTAATCGAAGTCAGTATGTGTTCTGGGATGCATTCCATCCTTCAGAAGCTTGGAATGAGGTCACTGCAATTGGGGCTTTCACCAGTCAATCGAGCACCGAAGCTTATCCCCTTAATATTCAGAATATGGCAAAGCTGCAGAGCAACAATGAAGGAGATCATGACTGTCAATGGAGTGTTCTGGTTGATGATTCTCATGTCATTATGTAATCCAATCTGTTGGTTTGAATCGTTGTAATATTTATTTAATCTGTAATCGGGGAAATAAAAGAACAGTTCCAACTTTCCCAACCTTCAATAATTTATAATAATCTAAATGATTAGAAGTAAATAACACATTTATTAAGAGTTTGTATTTCACCCTCTAGTCCTTCAAGGGAAAGGTAGAGACCCTTTTAACAGATAATTATACAGAAATTTTGCTGTAATTACATCCTGCTCCTGCACCAGGAACCTCTTAGCCTTTGAACACTTTAACCTATTATGCTCATTATAGAAGCCTGTTACGAAAAAGGAAGTTGTCAAACTCCAGGCAGTATCCTCGTGCAATAAAACACAACCATTTCTATAATACGTCTCTGAAAGACAACCATCTGCAGTCAAAGCTACATAAGAGCACATCAAAAAAGCCTAGTGCAGACTTTCCAACAACATCCATAGTTGCTGGAGACTTGAATATGCTGGAGATATCACACTTAATTCATTCCCACATAGGGCTGAATCCAGATTCAATGGAAGGGATGCTTGGGCCTAGGCTAAAGTAACAGCTGATTGCCCCGACTTAAGCTTATCATTAGATCTAATTGTCAACCATACATGTTAATTTCAGTGGTTCTGTAAATATCCTGTCTGATAATTATGCATCTTTACATTACAACAAATACGGACTCATCATTTCTCAAAACTACGAAATAAGATGCTACAGCCAAATTTCTAGCACAAGAGAGGTTCCATATGGTAAGTTTTCTCATACCTAACGCACATCACAGATCAAGTATCAAAACCAGAATAGACGCCACTGTCCCGTAGCAACCTCTTCTCTTCTTCAACATAATTCTTCCCTCTACTAGCCTGACCAAGTTCCCTTTTCCGCTTCTCCTTCTGTGAAAAAGAAACATTATGTTTCTCTTTCCGAGTTTGTGCATTAGCAGACTGTTCTGCATTCAGTATTGCAGCTCTTGTATTCTGTCTTTCTTCAAAAGATTCTTCAACATCCCTGGTTTCACGACCTTCTTTGCCATTAGACCAAGACCAGTTTGGCTTCTCTTTAGGTGGAGGCACATTTAGGACTGAAAGCCCTCCCTTGTAGCCATGTCGCTTCAATGCTTCAAAATCCAAAGCGGCACTCTTTCGCTTCCCAGGTTTTGCTGCAGATAAAGAAAAGTAAACCAGGTAACACCTGGTCAGAAATACAAAGAAACAGGAAGAGAATGCCAATGAAAATGTTGCAATTAATGAATGCATTTTCAGTCTATATAACTCGAACATTATCGATACAATATTCATGCCATTGTATAGAAAAAGGTACAATGCTCAAATTGAGCTATGTAACTGAGCATTTAGAAAGATTTTTGCTTTTTTATTTGGGCACAAGGAAAGCTAGAAAGATTTTTGCTTAGTAGGCACAAAAGAGAGAATATCCAGATGACTAAACATTCTTCGGTTTAATTGTGGCAAAAAACTATTGAAAGAATCAGCAGTCACCTTCTAGTAAGCAAACTTATGATTCAAAAAATAAAAATAAAAACTGGTTTCTAAACCATAAGACAAAGATATTACACCTAAAAGAAAATCCATATAAATCGGGTCATATATATAATTTTGATCATGATAAATACAAAGCATTTTGTAACTATGGGATACCAATAACAATTCAAAAAAAAAGCAACAAGGAGGAGAGCGCAGGAATTCAACACACACAAAAGAGTAAAATGCTACCTAGGGAGGATTCCTTAGACTTGGGTTTGGGAGGTCCATCTTCAGATTCAGAGTTTGAAATTGACGATGAAGATTCGTCAGAAGATGATGAATCATTTTCCGCTTCATCGTTCCATGGCTTTGCCCTCTTCATCATCAAATCCAATTTTACTGAAAGAAAAAATTAAAAGAACTGTTAAATCTGCCTGCAACGTAAATATTGAAATCAAAGGAATCCATGGTTATCGCATACGAAAGGTTGAAGAAAAATAAGGAAAGAGGAGCCAATTAGCAAAACCTGATTATTCTGAGGTGAGGAGAACTGTCTGTAGGGTTTAGAGTGTAACAGAAAGTACTATTAGTAATTTTCAGAAGAGGGAAAGCAATTTTCTTCGTGTGGCACTCGCAGAACTGAAGCGGCGCGGTTTTAGCACCTAACACATAGACCTGTTCAAGGATCGGGCTACCCGTCTAAGCCCGTAAGCCCACCTGATATTTGGGGGGCTTGGACAAAAATTTGAAACCCGTTTGGACAAAATTGTAAGGCCCGCTTACAAAATGGATCGGGCTTGGTCTTAGCCATAAAAACCCGACCTGAACCCGGCCCGACCCGTATACTTAAATAATTAGAATATTTTATTTATTTTTTATTAGATTAACTAGTTAAAATATTCAGTGTAAATTAATTATTTTATAAAGTTTTACTATCTTATATATATATATGTTAAATAATTAAAATATATGTTAATTAAACTTTACAATCTTAAGATATAACATATATATATATATTATTAAATAGAAAATAAATATATTTTAAATAATAAATAATGAGTTCAAAATAAATAAATAAAATATATATTTAATTACTAAACGGGTGGACTTGGACGGATCTTGGATAAAATTTTTTTAATTAAGCGGGTTTGGACATATATTTAGACCCGTTTAGTCGGGTCGGACCGAGCTTGGACAAGTCATGTAGGTATAAATCAAAACTTGGGCCCGATCCGAACCCGGCCCGACCCGACCCATGAACACCTCTAGTAACACACCACGTGTAAGAACGTTTGGATCATTTCTGATTTGGGTGTTTTGGATTTGGGCCTGATACGCGTTTCAGATTTGGGCCTTACGATTGGAACTCAGGTCAGTATGAACTCAGTTGTTAGAAACTGACCTAATCTGAAAAAAGGATAAATATCCAAATCAGGACTAAATGTTTGGACATTTGCTCGAATTAGCCTTGTAACTTTTAATTGCTCCAAATTATGCCTAAAACTATACGGGATTTGCCATATCAGGCCTATTTTAAATGGAAAGTTGGATCCGTAATATACTCGCTATTAACACCTTAATGTGTTTGATTTGATGCATAAAATACCACGTCCACAATAAATTAAAAAATGTAAAATAGTAAAAAGTAAAAAATTAAAATGAATTTAATGAGATAGAATAGGACAATGAAGAGCACAAAATCCAGATCTTCACAATCCTTGAAGATTATTTCCAACTTGACAAAACCTACCGTTTCGCATTGTTGCCACTTCTGTTTTTCTATTGCCAATTTCATTTTTTGAAAACAAATCAGGTGAAAGTATGTTTGGGAATATATTTTTGTTTTGTAAAAAATGGCAACAAAGCCCATGTTTCCAGAAAAAATGAAAACAACATTTTTCTACTTTCAACAATTTCCGAAACGTTTTGGAAGTAGAAAAGCACGTTGATGAACAGTATTTGTTTAATGAGATCTAGCCTTCGATTCTCAGCTACCGCATATCAGAGTCTCTTTTCCCTTATTTTGTAAGTCTCGCTCTTTTCTTATCACGACACTCTCTCTTTTCCTATCTTCTTCAGATCTGTTCTATCTTTTCTCTTTTCCTCTCATTCTTCAAATCTTCTTCTCTGCTGTCTCCCATCACTTTGGGTTGTGATTTTGTATTAATTCCTCTAATAGGTATGTTAATTCTTCCATCTAATTTTGCTATTTTCTTACGGTTTGGATTAATTCCTCAAAATAATCGATTAATTTGTGTTTTAGTGTTAGGGTTTTAAGGCTAGCGTATGGGTTTGAAACCTATATACATATTTGAAACCTTTTGATTTATGGGTTTATGAGTTAAAAGAGAGATCTGGAATCCTAAAAACTCAAACGGGACAAAAAATGAAGCTTGAACAAATTTTGAAAAAGGAAGATCAAATTTTTAATCTTTGATAAGCTATTGGGGGCCATTGTTAAGTTAATTTGGTAATTTGAGATGCCCAAACCTGGTCAAGCTTGTCTAAGGTGCTGGTCCTGCTTGTGCAGAAGTCCTATGAAGTTTCAAAATTTCTATGTTACTATTTGCTTTTTAGAGATTTTGCTTGAATGAATTTTGAGAACTGAGTTTTGTGTTTCCTTAAATGGATTTGCACGGTTTTGTCACAATCGAAACTTCGTTGAGAATACTTAAGATGGAATCTCATAATTTATATTTACATAATCCTTGCACATTGTTCATATGTCATTTGTGTTTGGAATTTTAGTAAAGAAAAATACACAGTAAGATAACATGATAGTCATTTTATTAGACTGTTATTTTGTTACTACAACCCAACCTAAACACCCCACTTCCCCCAACAATCGACATTTCCCTTACATCATAAATATAGGGTTCCTCCTTAGGATGCTGATGCTACTGCCATTGTAACTTCCTTCAATGAAAGCGAAATTCATAACCATCAGCAACGACACATCTTCTTGCGCGGCAATGCCATATATTCCTTGAGCTCTTCCGACCAGTTTTGAGCTGATTTCAGGCCCTTCTGTCAATGCATCATCCATCATCATGGTCGCTCGAAATCCATAGCGCTGCTGTTTGAAGGTCCAGCAATTTTCACAACTATCGGTTTCTCCCCACCAACGATATCATGGAAGTAGAAATGGAGGTGGGTTGTTTTCTCTTCACGCTTTATTGCTATGATGTTGGTGACTTCCTCACAGAAGATGCCATCAACAGTATTAACATGGAAGGTAGTTGAGAAGATAATGAAATTGATGACAAGGCTATGGGTTGTAAACTTGGCCATTTTGGGGTTGGTTTTAATTGGAAATGAGAATTGGTGTTTTATAAGAGGTAGCTGCTACATAATCTGATGAGCTTTGAAGAATAATATGATTATTTTGCTTCCACTATACCCTTTCTTTCTCCAACTCCAAAAAGGCAGAGTACACAGTACCATGATGTAATGTTACAAATTATGTTTTTCTGTTATCTTCAAATCAAACATCGATCTTGAGTTGAAGGAGTTTATGCTGATACAAAAAGTTGATAGTTTCTTTGCTAGATGGAGAGTATGGTTATTGAGGATTGAATGATGGTGTCATTGGCATATGAATCTCATACAATTATACGCATATAAAAAATTCCATACAATTATGTTTCTATACATTAATACAATTACACATTAATATGAGAAAAAGTAGAATTTGATAAAAATAATGAAAATAGATGTTTGAAAATTAGTTGATAAAAAAAAAATTGACAACCAGTCTATACTAACCAAGTGTGTTTTGTGTTTCCAGTTAGCAATTTGTTTATCCAAACATGTTTCCTGCTTTCAAAAATTTGACAACATAACGAAAATAAAGTAAAACGAAACAAAAATTGTGTTTCCAGTTAGCAATTTGTTTATCCAAACATGTTTCCTGCTTTCAAAAATTTGACAACATAACGAAAACAAAGTAAAATGAAACAAAAACAAAAAACAAAATAAAACGGAAAAGATGTCAATCAGCCCCTAAATTGTTCAAAAAATCAAAAGCTCCCATCTAAGAACCGAACCATGGTTTCCTACAAATTATGACACATCTCGTAGAAGGAGAATGAAGGCTTTTATTAAATATATATATATATATATATATATATATAACACTAATTGCAAGAAGAGCAATAACTGAATAACCATCTAAAGATTAAATCTTATAGATTTTGGTACTGTTGAGATTGGTTTAGTAGTAATTTCAAGTTGCTTAAAACAACAAATAAAACAAATATTTTGGTGTTCTAATAAAACATCAAAGCAGAAAAGCAGAAAAGAAGAAGAGAAAGAAATAGAACGACAAAAACAAAGAGAATAAAAGAGAGCAAGATAAAATGAGAAACGGAGATGACGGAAAGATGGAAAACTGGTCGGATTGCCCAAGTTCACAGCGATTAACAGCCCGTCTCGACTGGGCTTTTCAAGCGCTCGCCTGATCGGGTCAAAATCTCACCGGATCTGACACAATTTGAAGAGTTTGTGTTCTTTCATGTTTTCATAGTTTTTCGTTGATTTCTTTGTGGGTTAATTTTTTGATGCAAAGTTTGTTTCTTTTCTGTCTCATTTAACCCATATTTCTCTTTATTTCATTTTAGGTTGTGTTTTCTTCCATGGGTATTATTATTTTTCTTCCATTTTCCAATTGAAGGCAAGTTTGAGAGAGAAAATGGAAGGGACAGAGATAACTGACTTCCTTCCTCTTTCCTTTAGGTCGAGAATCAGATGAAAGGGAGAGAAAGAAGCAGGTGATGTTGGTTGTTTTTTAGGCTTTTGATTGGGATTTCTCCGTGAGCTACGAATTTTGATTGATTTTTTTTAATGTAATTTCAGATTTCTCATAGTTGCAACTATAACTCAGGTACACCTTTCTTTTCTTTATCTAAAATTTAATTTCACTTCTTTCTGATTTCTCTATGCTTTGTAATTGCTTTTTTTTTTAAAAAAAAAAAATCTTTACTTTCATACGTATCCAATATTTTTGGTTTCTTCTTTATACGTGGAGCCCCTGTTTTGGGTATTGCAAATTTTAATGGAATGAATCATAGTCCTAATCTTTAGAATTAGGCCAAAGTTGTAAACCATAAGTTGTAATATCAAATTATCAATTCTTTAGATCTCACTTTGTTTGCAGAATTAGGCTGGCCAAAGATGTGTATTATTTGCTTTAGTGCATTTCCTCAATTGCACCATACTATTTTATAAGTTAATCTTTGACAAATTTTGCATATCATTGTTTATTTTTCAGAATCATCTCTTTTCGACATTGTTAGTGATGATGCTTCAGAGGGCACTTAAGGGAGAAATCTGGTTCATGAAGCTCATGCTGCTTTGACAAATTTTGCATATCATTGTTTATTTGAGGCAGTAGGTGTGCAGAATTGAATTTTTTAAAGAAACTATTAGTGAAACTTACATGGACAACTGTTTTTGCTAAAGTTTCCTCTTTTATCAGTTTAAAAATAAGAGTCAATTTCAAAATATATGATCGTTTCTCTGTTTCTTATGTTGATTTGTGTGTAGCCTTGCAGCTTCATCAAAGGTTAGAATATTGCCACTTTATTCGAGCTTCTGCTTCACCATATTTGTCATTATGTTTGTGTATTGTAAGTTGTTATTATATTTGGCCACTTTATTAGATGTTGTTAAATGATGGGGGCTTTCTTTTTTGAACTATGAGTTTAGTTTGCCATGATTGCTTTCACGTTTGTAGAAATAGGAAAAAGGAAAAAGTATTGTTAGATTTTCAAACCCTGTTCGTGGTGTTGGAAAACAGGAGGTGAAGTTAGAGAGCTCTCCAGGTTTGGGGAGATCTTGGAAGAAAATGTCGAAAGAATATTAGAGGTAAAGATTTAAATTGTGATTGTTTGATGATATTATGTTTAGTTAATAGTATTTCATGTTCTATTGTAATGTCATAAGTATTAATGTTTCTTCCTTTTTTAGTTTTTAAAGAAATAAGTACTTTCTTAAGTGAATGCGATTTCCAAGATTATATCGTACACCTTTTTTATGAGAATTATGGGACACCAATGGCTGGCCTAAGGGTACTACAACAGTTTATTTACCTTTTCTTTTCCCCCATCCTTAAATTGCCATATACATGATTTATAGTTGCCCAAGAAACTGCTATAATCATTTTTTTTACAAATTTTTACTATTAGATCATTATCAGAATCTGTACATGCATCTACTTGCAAGATAAAGCTTTATTTTCATCATTATAATATCTCAGAATAATTAAATTAAATTGCCTTGGTTTCCTCTTTCAATGTTATAGGTCTTTTTGTTAATTTCAAGATTGAAACTATGAATGCATGCCTCGAATTTGATAAAAATTTGAAGCGGGTTTTAGGCCAACAATAAAAAAGACAAAGCATTATTGATCCAGCATTTGTATGCTTTGCTGGATTAGATAATAGAAGAGAAAATGGTGTTTTGGAAAGGATATTTAGGAACTAAAGCGATGGAGACATTTGCTCCAATCATTGTATATTGGTTGTATTCTGATTTTTATAAGCTGTTATCTCTTTTGGATAAGTACTGTTTCACTGAGTGACCAGGTTTATAGAGTAGTTCGAAGCCACTCTAGCATGGCTAAGAGTCATAGCCCCTCTCAAGGCCCCATTTCTGTTAGACCTAGATTACATTATGGTGAAATGGCAAAAAAGAAGAGGTCATAAAACTGTTTACAAATTTTTAATCGAATATTGTTATTGTGATTGTGATTTAGTTAGAAATGTTGTCTTTTGGTTTATAAGCAGAGATGTGAGGAATTGACTCCTAATAGGCAAGAGGAAGATCGGTCTATCGTGCCACCAGATTCTTATGTCACTACCAACTTAGAGTTAAATCTTGATAATTCATTGTTGCTGTTTCAGGTGATGTCAAGCAAAGGGTTAATTCAAGACTTTCATAAAAGGGTGCACATATTATATGCATATGTTCCATAACATGTACATAATTTATTTAATGTATCTATATATTTTTTTTGGTGAAAATGTATCTATATATTTTTGCTTCTGTACATAATTGTGCGTGTTATTTGAGTAGACTCTGATCTACATTTATGTTAATGAAGGAATTTGGAATCTAATCTTTGACAAGAAATGCTGGAGGACTGGGTGAAATGGAGCAACAGATGTTTTTGGCCTTTATTTGCTCTCCATTCACCTCTATGTATAGGGTGATTCCTAATTGGTTTTTCTTTTGAAATATAGTTGTTTCATATTTGTAACGGAATTCCGGGGTGGAAACCAATTAAAGACTTTGTTCATAAGTTTCTAATTTTGATTTATCTTACAAATTGTGTTGTTAATTACTTAAATTTTCAAATTGGTTGATTTTGCTGTAATGAGGCTCTTAAAATTTTCCCATCTCTTCTTTATATATTGTACAGAGGCTTTAAAATCATATACATAAAATTGTACCAAATATTTTTCACACCAAATTTGGCATTCTATATGAAGCAAATAGACCGCGCAACACAACGCGCTGGGCAGAGACCTAGTAATAATAATAATAAAACAACATGGGAAACTTCCAAGTTCAAACTATAGTTTTTTTTTCCTTCCTCTTTTTTATGAAATCCCAAATCTATTGAAGGCAAAGTAAAATAATGATAAAACTACAAAAATATGAAGAAAAAGGAAGCCTTCTCACGTGCTCTCTATTCCTCACTTTTTTGTTTTAATATGTCCAATTTTCCATTCATTTCCAAAACTACTCCTTTATAGTTCCTTTATTGTTATCTCATACTTACAAACCATTATCAATAAAGTTCCTTTGGTTTATGACTTACCTTTGCATTGTAAATTTTCCTCTGTTTTGGTCACGTAGAATAGGGGAGAACATAGGCTTCTTTTATTGAGGAATTACACTGCTAAGAAGAAGTTTCTTTGCTGGGAAGAAGTTTCTCTGCTGAGAAGTCGTGCTGCTGAGGAAGTTTAGCATTGGTACCCAAGTTAGCAGTGGACCTCAGATTCTGCTGGAGCTATATTGCTAAGATTGAAAAGAAGTTCCAATACTGAAGAGTTGAGCTACTGAGGCATTTTAGCATTGGAATTCAAGCTAGCAATGGACCTCTATGTTGTTGCACTCGGAGATATTCGGAGCCCAGACCAGTTCACATCTTATTGTTGGGTCAGAGACCAGATGATGACTCCACCACCTATTGGTGTGAGTTGCTTCCATGTCATTGATGGAAGGCCACGTCACCCATTCCACAAAAGTCCCTCCACACTATTTGGCGACTCCATTGGGAGTCTCGTAGTTTCCTCAACAATATGGTCACGCGACTTCAACAAGTGCAAATTGCTCAAGCCATCAAACAGATGCCCTCCACCGATAACAACATGAGATTTTCTAAACTTATACTCTTCAATTCATCTTTAACTTTTATTCATTTTCATTAGTCACTTAATCATATTTCTTAATTATTTTCCAAATTTCTTGGAGATACAAGCCAATCGCTGAGATATTTTGCTAGGCAATTGATTCTCAAAGTCATCAATCATATCAAGTTGAATTCAAGATTGCAACTCTCAGTCAAGCCTTAAGAAAGCTAAGTACTTTCAAACCTTATTATTACTGAGATTTATGTTTCATGCTACTCCATAAATTTATTTACTATTGTTGAGATTCTTCTTACCATATGGTATCATCATTTGCTCTATTAAGTGTTGGCTTTCATGACATTGTCTTTGCCTTATTACCATTGAGATTAACTTTATCTTACCTTTTCTCTTTAATAACATGCTTTATCTTTGTTGTTCTTCATTTCTTCCAAGATTAAATGTTTCAGCGCTTGCTCGAGCTTTGCTGTGGAGAAAATATCTTCTTATCCAAAATTTCTCTCTTACTCTTACATTTAGAAAAAGCAAGAACGTACCATCCAAGAGAGAGTTTTTTCTCAACAGACTCAAGATCACAAGCAAAAGATGTTTTCTCAACATAAGGCAAGATTGCCAACTGAAGGTGTCTTCCCAATTGAGGGAAGATCACCAGCAAAAAGAGTGGTCAACAGTAGAGGAATTTTCATACTGTCGCAACGTGCGGGTCCGGGGTCCGAACCCTACCGTTTAACGATTTAATGGGAAACTACTGTAACCTATGAGAGTCGCCACTGATCTTTTTTTTAACCTAGGTGTGATTAGCCATCTACCAAATTATTAGTCCTAATGTTACCCGATGGTTGGCTAGGGTTACACTAAATCTAATTAGTCTACTAACCAGAGTCTAAGGGTTCGGGAGTCGGGTACGCATGGGGAAGGATTAGCACCCCCACGACGCCCGTCAAAAGATGGCATTGACTAGTCTAGACTTATTTGTGGGTTTCTATTATTGGTTGTTTCTATTTTTAAATATTTTTATACCATTAAGAAATTTTATTAATCTTTGAAATTAAGCAAATAAACAAGCAAAAATATGTTTTGGATTTTGAAATAGGAATGTTGGGAACTCTCCCGTTTTCTATTTTGTTCTTTTTTGGGCTCCTCATGAGAGGATTTTCATTAGAACTTACCATTAAAACGACTCAATTTGAAAAATGTTTTTGATGGGAACTTTCCCACTTTGAAAACTAAAACTGAAAATGACGGAAACTTTCCCTAAATTAAAAACTATAACCTGATGGGAACTTTTCCAATTTGAAAACCTTGAAAACTTGATGAGAACTTTCCCAATTTGAAAAACTTTAAAAACTTGACGGGAACTTTCCCAATTTGAAAACCATGAAGACTTGATGGGAACTTTCCGAATTTGAAAAGAGCTAAATTGAATACTTTGAAAACTTGATGGGAACTTTCCCAATTTGAAAAGAGCTAAATTGAATACTTTGAAAACTTTGAAGGAAATTCTTTTGATTTTGAATTTTGAATCTTTTTGTATTTTGAAAACTCTTTAATTTTTTATTTTGAAATACTCAATTCTTTCTTCTTCTTTTTTTTGAATTTTTATCTTTGAAAAACTAAAAGAGAACAATTTCAAGCACAAACTCTTTTTAATTTTGAAAAAAATGGCTTTATTTTATTTCATTTTCAATTTCCACTTTTTTAGATTTTTGAACTTTAGAACACAAAAGCATTGATTTGAAATGGACCTTTTTCTTTTGAGTTTTGAAACCTTTTTCTTTTCCTTTTTTTTTTATTTTCTTTAATTATTCCAAAAATGACTAAGAGCCTGTTTGATAAACCATTGAAAATTTTCAAATCATTGAAAATGAAAATTTTCAATGCTTTAATTTTTTCAATGCGTTTGATAATTAAGGTTAGAAAATCACTTAATTTAAAATTTTCAATGAAAAAGCATTGGAAATAAAAAGTAGGTCTAAGGTTACTTTTTCTATTCAACAATATTATTTATGGAAAGATTCAAACATTAATGTTATGTTCTTTCCTTTTATCAATAATTCTTTCCTTTTTTAATTGTTACCAATGTATTTTTGAAATATTTTCATACAAAAATATCAACAAAAATATTTTTCTTATATTTCAAATTAAGTAACTTATCAAACAGTTTTTTCACCACAAATTCAGTATTAAATTCAGTAGTCATAAAGATTTAGTACTTAAATTTTCAGTACTTAATTTAACAAACAGAACCTAAACTTAATTTCTAAATGTATGAATGTGAATGATGAATGCAATTCCAATTAATGCATAATTACCAGATTATTATACAAGAAATACCTTCCGGGTACCCGCCACTCATACTGGCTAAGACGCCCATCCGGATATTCCAAGCGTAGAAAGGATTAATTAAAACCGACAAAAATTGTCCAAGTTCTAATTAATCGTTTTATCATTGGATTATTTTAATCAACTTGCATGACAATAATAATAATTTGCAACAATTTATATGAAAATAAAGATGAGTGCAAGATGCTTAACTAATACGACCTTTTCTTTCTTTTTTTGATTTTTTTGAAGTTTCCAAATTCGTCGATTTATTGGAATTAGAGCTAATAGCTAAATTAATTATGTAAATAAACCTTAAATTAGATATAATATGGACTAAATTAAACCCACATGCATGAATGAAAATTGGAAGCCCGAAATGATTAAAATTTAAAAGCCCAAATAGTAACAAGAAATTTAAAGCCCAAATGAATTAAGAGTAAGGTCCAAGTAGCTGTTACCCAAAAAGCAAGCGGATCGGACCTCTCGGGTCGGATTAATAGCTTGTTGGGTCGGGTAATGAGTGGTACAAATAACAAAAACCCTACCTACTTATGAATACCCTTTCTTCTTCACTCAACAGCGCCGCCTCCCATCTCAGTAATCGGAGATCGTTTCCACCGTGACATCGTCGTGCCAGAGCCATCGCCAGCATCGGATGAGACTCAAAAATTGCAGAAACATCCCTCTTGTCACGCTCTCTATGGATCTAGCCTCGGTTTTCTTCGAAATAAAGTCAAACCCCGAAAACTCTTCTTCCCGATACCCCTTCTTCCCCTAGACCAGCAACGCCACCACCATAAACGAGACCCTAATCACTGCGATCATCCTCCCTTTCCCCTTTTTAAACCGAGACCCAAAATCCCCCCTAACCCGAAACCTAAATTCCCATTTCCCCCAAACTATCCTAAAGAGATGAGACCCGAACCAATAATAACCCTTGGCTCCGATGAGATCGCCACCGTAGACCCTTAAACGAAACAAACCCAAACACGTCCTAAGTTATTGGAAAATGGAAGGCAGCGGAAGGCGATTCGAGATTCGAAAGGAAAAAAAAAATTCAACCAAAGGTAGCTACTTTTTCTTATTTTTGATCTTTTCTATCTCTGGATTTCTTTTTTTCTTCTATTTTCTCTATTTTTATTACTAAAAGAAAAATCTCAGACTGCCCAAAAACCTGTTGAACCCTCTAAAACCCTTAACTGCCTCCCTTTTTCTTCTCAAAACCTAGCTGCCAAAGTCTAAGGTGCCCAAAAATCTTTTCCGCCCCTGACCACTGTGAGCCGCCATGCCGTCGTCTGAAATGGTTGCCATCGGAGCTCGAAGGTTGCAGATCGGTCCTCCTCATCATCCTCAGCGCAGTCCAGCCTTGTTTTCTTCAAATGCCACAGGACAAACCTTCAATCAAAGCCTACCCATGTCTCAAAGCCACCACTCTCAAGAGCAGATTCCGGCGATCTCCACCATGAAAACTCCCCTTTTCTTCACCCTCTCCCTTTATTTCAAACCCCTGACTCGAAATACCCAACGCCCAACTAACCCCCGAACCTAAAACCACCAAATCCCGGCGGCTTGTTTCTAACTTAAAGAAATTCAGAGAGTGAGAGGGAGAGCTTCTGTGTTTCGTGTGCGAGGTAGGAGAGTCGAAAGTCAAAGGAAGCAAGGAAGTACAAGGCTAAATGAAAGTTAAAAGGTAAGGCTTTTGATTCTCTCTTTTTTTTAATGTTTGAATATGTAAGACAAATGATGAATCTTGCTATTTTGATGGGAAGAAGAAAAATATGAAAAGATCAAGGCTTTTTATTCTATTTTTTGATGAAGTTTGAGCTAAAAAGGCCCCTAAAAGGATCTTTTATTTTCTGTTGATGATGACAATGGAAAACTATTTCAAGTATGAGTTGTTGTATTCTGCAACTGTAAAATCTAAGAAGCCTAGAGGTTTTTTGGAAACTGTCCACCCCCCCTTTAGTGAAAGTGTGATATTTATAGCTCCCATGGAGACAAAAATCCTACAGTGAAGTTCCATTTTTTTTAATCCAATGGTGTTCTATTTTTTGCATTTTCTGTTGGGTTTTATTTTTGCTCTAATTTCCCTATTTTGTCTGTTTCTCAGGGATTTTCTTGATGCTCAAACCGATTGAATGATGTGAGCTGGCAGGTGACGATGGTTGGTTCTCTCTCTGTCCTTTGTTTTGAATGAAATTGGAGTTGGGAATTATCTTCTATTTGTCATTTGCCATTGCTTATTTGATATTGTATTGTTGCCCTTCAATTGCATTACATTATTCATAGACTTTCTTGTGACTATTTTGCTTGAATCTGAACCATATTTAGACTGTGAGCACACCGTATTTGTGAAAATTATGTTGCACTGAATCCTCTAACTCACTAAATTGTCTTGGTGAAAGGGCATTGATCATCTGGTTTGGATGTGTCTGTTGTCATATCACACTGCCTTTACCTCCATTGGTTTGAATCCTCTGTGGTAGTACTATACTAATTTTGTTGGGTGCAATCTTGTTACAACCTTGTCCATTTTTGTCCCTATATGATCCTATGGCTGCAAACCGCCTGTTTTTTTGTTGGGTGCAATCTTGTTACAACCTTGTCCATTTTTGTCCCTATATGATCCTATGGCTGCAAACTGCCTGTTTTGAGCATCTTCCATCTCCAATTGACTTATTGATTCCCTGTAATTGCATGCAATTGCTCTTCTTTAGTACCTGACCAGACATGATTTTTCTCGCTGCTCTCTTTTAGTATATCTTGTATTTATCTTTTGCAGGAAAGGAAAATGATACTTGCCAAGAATTATGGACGTGGTAGTAGGATAGCAAAAGTATGTGAATTTAGTCAAGCCCTTTTTCTTTTTGTTGTTGTTTTTCTTTGCCTTTTCTTTTCCTTATGTAATATGGGACAATAAGGTAACCTTGTTTAAATTTCTATTTCCTGTTGAACGTGGAATGCCCAAGCCAAAATGAAAATTGTCAAATAATCAAAGAAAGTTCTTTAATCTTCTTTTTTCCTCATATTTCAATGTGAAGTTTTAGGCTATTAAGTTGGAATAAACCCACCATGAACCCAACTTTATAAATGACCCAAATAAAGTGTTTAAGAAATGGAAGCCCAAGCCTGAAAGCCAAATGGCTCCAACGCAAGAAACAAGTTAGATCAACAGAGATTACCCTAATGTTTGAAAGAGCAAGGCCCAATTAATAAAAGAAGTGAAATCGGGGCAACACAACTAAGATGGGTCCAAGGAAATCTAAGCTTAGAAATGACCCAAATGATCAAAGGAAGCCAAATAGGTAACAAAAAAAAATTGGCCCAAGTAAAATAGCCAAAAGAAAATCAACTAGGGTTTTTGAAGAAATAATAATAAATAGAGAGTGTCATATACCCTATGTAAATTCTATTTCTACTTATGCTCCAATTAAATTAATATATGCAAATGCAATATGCTAATGTAATATAAACTAAGATGGATAATCTTGAATGCCAATGATAATTAAATACTAAATTAAAAAGACTTACTAAATCAATTACTCTATCATATGCTAAGTGTATGAACTACTATTTAACTAAAATGACCAAAATGTTTCTAAATGACCATAATGAAGATTAAGAAACAATTTGATCTAAATAAAAAGGATATGGGACGAAAATGAGTGTCTACACATACAATGGAGGCACTTACACTAGTGAAAGCAATAACTTCCTTACTACCAACATCATCGTTTCCATTATTTAGCAAGTCTTCAACTAAACAAGGCGACATAAAACAAAGTTCACATCAACAAGTCGCAATTACTATCAATGGAAGGGGAATATTCTATATCATTTTTTCTCTTTTTACCTAAGACGGATTTCAGACTCCATTAACTTAACTTAGAATCCGAAAATATTGGGGGCCCAAACCATTATTGTTGGGTTAGAGAGACCAGCTAGCTATTCCACCACCTATAGGTGTGACTTGGTGCCACATCACTGATTGAAGGCCACGCCACCCATTTCACAAAAGTCCCCAACACTCATGAATCCAAAAAATATAGTTAAGAAAAATAAAATAAACTAAAAAAATAAAAAAATATTTAAATTGAAAATATTTATAGTAAGAAAATAATATTGAAACTAAATTAATTATTTAAGTATATTTTAAATTCATAAAAGAATATATTTAATTATGAAATATGTGCATAACAAAATATTATGATAAAACCTCTGAAAGCCTTAAAGCGGCAAATGGTAAAAAATTAAAAATTACTTACAAAATCCCTAATGCAGAAATTTGTAATAAAAAAATTAAATATCAAACATGTTTTTTAATGGTAAAAGATATTACTCAAGATGTTATCCTAGGAACACCATTCATTTCATTACTCAACCCTATATATAAAGTTACGGAACATTCAATTACTTCTAAGATTTTAAACACAAAAGTTGAATTTCCTTTCTTAGAAAAACCCAAAATAAGGAATCTTAATTTATTAAAATCCTTATCTATTCATAATAGTCAAATAGGCAACCTAATAAATTGTAAACATAAACAAATCTCTTTTCTACAAGAAGAAATAAGTTTTCAAAATTAAATGAACAGTTACAAAAAAGAGAAATTACAAAGAGAATCAACCAAATAAAAGAAAAAATAGAATCATCTATATGTTCAGATATTCCCAACGCATTTTGAGATAGAAAGAAACATGTAGTAACATTACCTTACGAAAATAACTTTGATGAAAGACAAATTCCTACAAAAGCAAGACCAATTCAAATGAATAAAGAAATGGAAGAATTTTGTAAGAAAGAAATCCAAGATCTTCTCAGTAAAAAATTAATAAGAAAAAGCAGCTCTCCTTGGAGTTGTTCAGCCTTCTATGTTATAAAAAATGCAGAAATAGAAAGAGGAACACCAAGATTAGTTATCAATTATAAACCTTTATGATGCGCCAAGGACTCATCATGGTCTTGAAGAGCACAATGGAGATCATGGAGAGGATGT
>AWUE01019051.1:0-44679 GCA_001974825.2 Corchorus olitorius
CTAAATTCATTTTTAGCCATTTAGATTGCATTTGTAAAAAAAAAACAAAAAATTATATCTAGTGTGCCTTTAGCAATTTACAATTATGTTAGGATTTATATTGCATTAGTCATCATTTGCATCCAAAAGCCAAAAATATTTACCATATTAGCCTTGCATATTTCATAATAGTGATTTGATTCTATCATTTTAGCCATTCATTTTAATAGGAAATTATCTTGTCATTCCAATTTTGTCGATGTTAATTTACTTGGATTACTTCACATTGCTAGGTAGAAATAGATTTGCATTTTCTTTAGCTAGTAACTAGTATTATGGCATTGCTTTTATAAAAATAAAAAAATAGAAATGGGAAAATAAAAAAAAGAGAGTTCAATTCTTCATTTATTTGTTTACATTTCATTTCTCAAGATTTAGCTTACATATTACAAAAATACAAAAAAAATGGAATAATATAAGTTTAGGTTGCATGATCCCATTTTCTTAGTTTGTCCATGAAATCTAATGGTTGTTTCTTAGTTGACTCTCATGTGGATCCAAGCCTGCAAGCAAGAAAAGAAGAGCTTAGTTTTTGAGTTGCTAGAACGACAAAGCTTGAAAGGCCAATGGCCATGTACTTGCAGCTTCTACATTAAACATCGCCCTCAATTTCAGCTAAATATGGATGTGTGCAATGAAGGATCTCAAAAACCAAATTGACTCACACAAACAGTGATAAGTTAATGGCCAATTTTACATTTTCAAGGACCAGCCAAGTGCATGATAAATTGAAGTGAAAGCAAAAGGCAGTCAGTAAATGGATCAAATCCCACATCCAGAACACAAAAACAGCAAGGTTAATACAGAGAGCAAGCAAGCAAAATCAGTAATACAAGCATGTCAACAATAATTTCTCTCCAAAGGACAGTGTCACAATATCAAGCAGTTAGAGGCAGAAAGGTTTACCTAATTCCTGGCCAGCTCAGCAACTTTCTTGTTGCTCATCAGTAGCCCTTGCTTATCGGTTGGGAGCTAAAAAATGGACCTGCACAGAGAAAAAGACAAAAAAAGAAGTTGTTAGCTAATCTTCTCGGATCCATTGAACCAAAGAAGAAAACAGATACAGTCCCCTCACACTGATTTTTCCTCTTACACATGGACTCATACACTGATCTTCAACACCCTCCCTCTCCCTGATTTCTCGGAGATTCTCCTCACACACAATTACACCCTCGGTACAACAGTTTTCGGGCCCTCTCGAATTTTACACTCTTCACAGGGCTCTCATCTTTTTCTTTCCCTACACACACATACACACAATACAGAAAATCCTAATCTCTCTCTCTGGACACAATTCATCATTCCTCTAATCATCCCATCACAAGACCAAAAAAAAAAAAAAAACCTCACACCCCAGACTCATCTCGGATTTCTCTCCACACACCACTCTCATTTTTTTTTTGGCTACCCTGATCTTCTCTCGGTCTCTCTCAAAATCTGAACAGCACACACACCAGGAACCACACACGAATTGATCTCCTCTCCCATCCCTCGAATTCTCTCTACCAGAATCTTCCTTCACACAATCTTCACGACCTCAAACAACAACTTCATTTTTCTTTCCCTCGATACACACCAGAAACACCACAGATCCTCCCACACACACACAAAAAAACCTTCCCTTCCATGAAAAGAAACACACAAAAAAAAAGGGAATCCACCCTTACCTGAACCCATACGCTCTCACCAAAAACAGCCCACTCAGTAGCAATCAACAAAAGCCACCACAAAAAAAGATATATAAAAATAAGAGTCTAAAAAAAAAGAGAAAAGCTTGAAAAATGAGAGCTTAAGCTTGAGCAGTTCATCTTTGTGCGGAAATTTCCCTTTTTCCAGTTCAAAAGAAAAAAAACTTCGGGATCTCTAAAGGTGATGCTCGTTTCTTCAAATTAATTTAGGGGTTTTGAAGAACAAGACAAGGGAAAGAACATACCTCACACTGAGAGTCGTTGTTTGGCCAGAGAAGGAGATCGGAAAAGGGGAAGTGAGATTCGGGTTGGTTTAATTTGATGGGATTATGGACAAAGTTTGAGAGAGGTGATGCCAGATTCGAAACCAAGGAAGGATGGTGACATTGACATGGTGAAAGGCAGCGTTGGTTAGGCTTTAAAGAAACAAGGGGAAGGGGTCGGTGGCTCTGGTTCGATCGCGAGAGAGGAAGAGAGCTCGAGCAAGGAAGAAGAAAGCATCGAAGGAAGAAGAAGAAGCGGTAAAAAAAGGGTTTTTTATTTAACCTTCATCGAGCCAAACGACGTCGCATAGGTAAATCCCTCTTTTTCCTTTTTTTTTCAATTAAGTCCATTTTATTTACTTTTATTGTGATTTGAGGCTTATTTGTTTGGTTTTTCTTTGCTTTACTTTTAATTCTATGGTTGATGGATCAATTCCTAGTTAATTTTCATGTGTTTATGTGATTATGGTAGTGTATTGATGAATAGAGTGTTGATCTTGTTAAAATTTGTTTTTTAAGTAGAGATGTTATTGAGGAAATATGGTGGATTTTATTTTGGTTTTATGATTTATTTTGATGAAAGTTTATGTTTTAAGGGCTTAAATTGATACATTCATGCTAAAGTTAGGATTTTTGTGGCCATAATATGATGAAATGAATAAAGGGGGTGTTGAGATTTGCTTATGAATTTTTGGATTTTAACTAATTTAAAGAAAAATCAAGTCTTTATTTTCAAGTTTTGATTTTTAAACATGGTTGATTCCAAGATGGATTCAAGGTCACTTTTGAGTTGATTTTTGAGTATAAAAATGGAAATTTTGATTTAAGGCTTAAATTCTTAAAATAGAAGTTAGCTTGTTGATTGATTTCTATGTCATATTTAGCTAATTCTCATTTTAAGAATCTATGCTTTGAAATTAAAGATTTTATTTCTTATGATTAAGAGTCAACTCAAGGATGAATTAGTGAAATCTCTTGGAATTGATTTTAGTTTGAGAATTAAAACTTGATCTTAAAAGCTTAATTGTTCTTTTAAATCTATTTAACTAAGAGAGGGGTGAACTCAATTATGGGCAATTGGTGTTTTAGTGCCCTTTTGAAATTTCATACTTGTGTTTGTTATCAATTGAGTGCCTAGAATTTTTAATTTTGTTCACATAAGGACATCACTTTCTTTCCTTTTACATCATGGTCCCTGATTTGTTGCCTTATTTGTGTTTAATTCAATTTCACCATTGATTTAGAAATCTATCTCTTGATTTATGCTGTATTGCCCTTGATTTGGTTTCTTTTGCTTGATTAAGTGCAATTTGGCCTTTCCTTTGGGGATTTCATGCAATTTACTACTTGATTTTAGAAATTGATGATATGATTATGCAATTGGGTGCTTATTTCATATTTTTGACACTTAATTCTTGCTATTTGGTCCCTGAATGTTGCTAATTGCTTACTTTATGTGCAAAGGTGTCCCCGGATTTGTCCAATTGACCTTTAGGCCTCCATTCCCTTTTAAGTCTTTTGTTCTTTAGATTTACTTTTGGCTTTGATAAAGCCTTGATTGTAATATTATATTAGTGTTTAACTAATTAATATCTTGCATCTATATCATTTATATTGTATGTCACTTGGATTATGTTTAAAAATGTATTAACACTT
Organism: Corchorus olitorius; assembly: GCA_001974825.2. Lineage (NCBI taxonomy): Eukaryota > Viridiplantae > Streptophyta > Magnoliopsida > Malvales > Malvaceae > Corchorus > Corchorus olitorius. The sequence goes on from AWUE01019051.1 coordinate 3,647, forward strand.
GACTTTTACTGAGATGAAGGGCCTTTCGGATAAATTGTACTCGGGTCCCGAATTTTTCGGGAGTCTTTCTAGACCGATATTTTTCGTAACACCCCCATAATGCGTGGGAAGGGTTTACGGAATTGATTTTGGGTAGACTCGTGTTAATACATATAAATAAAAATGACTTTTCATGCATTTCAAATGTCATTCATGCGAGTTAGCTCAAATAAGAATCAGTAAACAACTGTATTTTACTATGACGGGTGGGTTTCGAGTAAATGTACTCGGGTACAAATTCTTGGACCCTACTCCGAGAGTGGATTATTCCCGAAATACCCCTACAATGCGTAGGAAGGGTTTCGGGTTAATTTCAAGTATACTGTTGTCTGCTGATTAACTAAAATTCACCAATTCATGCATCATTAAGCATACTAGTTTCTCTTTTAGGAATTAATAAGATTTGAGAAAAAAGTAAAAATCACCATTTTCTTTAGAAACACACTAAAAGCAACCTTTTATTATTGACCTGCAATTAGATCTAGTTTGGCTTAGAGGTAACGTCACTTGACGGGCGTGCCGGGGGTGTTGATCCTTCCCCGGGCGTAAATGACTCCCGAACCTAGGTCTAGGTGACAAGACCGGACCCATAGGTTTAGTGGGTTCTATGCCAAGCACCGGACTTCATTAGACTGATTAAAACAATTAGGTGGCTAATCACTCCTTAGAAAAAAGATTAGTGGCGACTCCATTTCCAACGTCGTTTCGACAGGGTTCCCCGGACCCGAACGTTTCGACACATGCTAATGCAACTTACTCAAATTTTCCATGTAAATTTAAAACCCCCCTTTTTGTAACATTTTTTTCAATGCAATCTAGATGACTAGAAATGAATTAGCTATTCTAACTTAAAAGTGAACCTAAAATGAGCAAAATGCCCCTGAACATGCAAATGACCAAAATGCCCCTGGATGTGCAAATAACTAAAATGCCCCCTAGGTGACCCTAATGCCAATTAAACAACAAATTGATTTAAATAAAGGATATAAGACAAAAATGGGTGTCTACAACTTGATTTGAAGATGAAATAGCCAAAACGACCCTAACTTCGCCCATGAACCATTAAGCCACGAAATTAGGCATAACTTAACCATTCTTGGCTATGGTTCGATTAAAACAGAGATCAAATAAGAAAATGGGTAAACTGGGGTAGAAAACCATATGTCCTTAATTGAAAGATTTGCAAAAGTTATCATAAAATGGTAAAAAAAAGCAAGGCATGAAATTGACTAGCCTTTAACCATAATATGACATTACTAACATGACTTCAATGAGGTCATAACGATCTTCAATTTGACCTTTTCCGAGCAGGTGTCCTTAGTTGAAAACCGTGGAAAAGTTACGACTGAGGTCGGATTAAGCCCAAATTGCACCAATATGGTTCGATTATCATAACAAGAGCTTAGGAAAAGTTCAGGTCAAAATTGACATGTTCTTCATGGTTAAATTGGTTTCACACCCCAAACTGTCCTTAATTGAAAACCGTGAAGAAGTTTTTCATACTAAGTCCGATTGAGATGAAATTTTATCAGAATGATCTATGAAAGTCAAGGATCATAATGATATGTTACTTGTTGAAATCGCACCACTCCATTCCCATCAATTACATCAATTTCGACATTTGTCCTTAATTGAACAAAATGCAAAAGTTGGATTTTGACCTAATTCGATAATCATCAAATTTTGGGCATGGGCGGTTGGGACTAAGTCTCAAAATGTTAAATGGCATGCCACATATCTAATTTAGACATGGCATTGCGTGTTTTCATGAAATTAGGATGGTCGTCACATAAGAATTAAGTCTCCGTTGAACTTGAAGATCGTATGAGATAACTTCAATCCTTTTCTAACCATTATTATTGAGCTAATGATAATTATTTCATAATTATAATTATTCAATGATAATTACTTCATAATTATTATTATTCAATAATTATTCCTTAAATTCGGCCCAATAATAGGAAACTAGGAAAATAAATTCCTTTTCCTATTTGCTTATGATTATGGTGGCACCAAATCCGACTAAGCTTAGGATTTAAGATTAAATCTGAGTCACTCATATTGTTCTAACATTATCAAGGACATATTTACCCTCAAGTGTAAATTGAGGTATCAACAAAATCTATATGATCCAATTAATGAAATGGAAGAGAACTAAACATTAAATACTATATAACTGGATTAATTCACATATAAAGTTTTTTTTTTTTGAAGAAAATTCAACATAAAGTTGAATGAAAAGTTCAATGGAAAAAAAAAACAACAATCAAGATGCAAGGATTCAAGTACCAGGGCCATTGGTGTTCCGTGTTCGTAAACTTAATTGGGTTTAGTCATTTTAAAGTTATGGCATTTATCTCTCATCCTTGTTCATAGTGAATGCATTCATTTTATTTCGGTAAGGTATGCTTTTTTGTTGTTTTGAAAATACTTACATAAAATAATCGGTAATCTGCTTGTATTTGAATATATAGCTTCCTAAAGTCGTCTTATTTGTAAATGAAACTTCCTACTTTGTTGTTACTGGCTTTCCTGTTCTTGCATTCCTAATACATAAGTTAATATCTGCATTCTGCTGGTTTACTTGCTAGTTTTGGCAAACAAAGGCTGCAATCTTGAGGCAATGCAACAACTACAGAATTTGCAGGAAATCAGTATGTTCTTGATTGATTACTAAATGACAATAAATTGCAAACTTCAGATTATATCTTTAATTCTTAGATCACATTAGTTTCATGGTAAAATATTAGATTATATCTCCTCAAGAAAGGGGAAAAGGTTCATTAATTGTTTTCTTTCCTTTTTGTCATTTTCTAGCCCTGTTACCGTTACATTGTTATGTAGTGGTTTTCATGTTTTCTTGGGGACATGAAAGTAGTATGTTTTAACTCTATTTTCAAATATTCTTTTTGATGGAAATGCTTTTCATCTTCATACTTGACTTCCATTGCGTAAAGTCTCCTATAAAGTAGCTCAAATTGCATTCTGTCTATATATTAATTATTAATCAAATTCAAAGAATATTGTTTTAGGCTACAGAAATATATGATTCCATGTGCATATAACTGAATTAGTTTGCCTTTATTTGTAGGCATTGTCCATTAGCAGATATTGTTAAAGCTAAATCTATTGCACAAGGAGGTCAGGTTAAATGTGGAGAACGAAAGGTTTTGGCTATCCAAACAATAACTCAAGCTGGGGGGAAGAATTGATTATGCTGAGGTAGGCTACAATCTTGCTTCTTTGACCTTGTACATGATTTGACTAATTAAGTTCAAATGACCTTGTAAAGATTGTTGCCAAAACTCCCATGAATTTTTTGTACTTGTTTCTCTTTCAAGAAATGTTCAACCTTGCATACTTATGGTCCGTTTGGGAACCCATATTTGGGCAAAAAAATTTGGAATTGAAATTGTAAATACAAATTTTGTGTTTGGATAGCCTATTGCTAAGTTGAATTTGAATTTAACAAATCCAGCCCAAATTTAATCAGTTCAAAATATTAAAATTTCAAATTCTCCGTAAAACCTGGAATTTACCAAATCTAAACTTCTCTTCAAATTAAAACCTATTCGTACGTCTCCTCTAAAAAACGACTCCCTCAAATCAAAAATCCATGCGCCTCCCTTCCAATCTCTATTTTCTTCTCCTTCTTCATTTTAATCCGTAAATTCCCGATCCTTCTTCCGTCGCCGCCGCCCGCTCCAAGATCATCCACCTACAGCAAACCGAATCTTCCTCCGAGGACGCCCAGATTTACAAGGCGGTTATGCGATTGGGTGCTCTGCACGAGGATTTTGACAGACAGTTGACTGAGGTGGAGGAGAATCTGGTTCGTATTTACAGCTCGGTTGTGGAGGAAATGGGAGATGAAGATCAAGTCAATGAGGAAGTTGTGAGCATTTTGAAAGAAGCTGAGAATGATGTGGTGGCTGAAAGAGTTGAGCTTTCTGGGCGACATTTGAAAATATTGCCTGAGGCTTTTGGGAAGCTTCATGATTTGGTTTATCTCAATTTTTCCCAGAACCAATTACAGGTATATTATGCCTATATCCCTTCCTGCTTTTAATTTTGATTTTTTCAAGTTTGTAAGGTTGATTCAACAATTTGATCTTTTCTAGCCTGTGAATGGGAATTACAAAGTACAAACATTGGGTGGTTAAAGCAAGAATTGTAGGTATTTTAGTGCTCTTTTAATCAATTTTGTATCTTTTGATTAACAAGATACTTTGATACTTAGGTTAGAACTCTCAAGTTTCAAAGAACATATAACTTCCTGTTGCAACTAGACATGTCCTAGGGAATGTTAAGTTTCATGGTCTCCTAGGGAAGGGAATGTTAATTGTTTAGAATGGGGGAGATACTTTTACACTCCTTGATTGATGGTGAAATAGTGATTTTGATCAGTTAATAACCTGTAATTGTTGGTGAATGAATGAGATAATTATGATAATGTCTTCGTTTTGGTATGTCGAGATAATTATCATGCTTTCAATGAGAGCATAATTACTAGAAACTTCTCTCTTGTCTATTTCTGTAGAGCGTAAATAAACTGATATGAAATTTATTTGTAGCTGGATGCGGTTGTTTACCTGGTAGATGCTTATGACAAGGAGAGGTTTGGTGAGTCAAAAAAATCACATTTTATGCCTACGGTCCACCTTTCCTTTGTTAGACTGAAAACTAAATTATTGTTGTGTTAATCACATTATCTTGAAACTTGCTGCTTCAACTTTTTAAAATCTTCTTTAGCTTGAACTTTTATGGGTCCCCAAGTGCTGATACACGTTCCTCAAATTCCCCCCACTTCATGAATTCTTTTGAAAAAGATGGTTATCATGTTATGCCATGGTTTTCTTTAGCAACTGTCTCTAATCCCTAATGTCTTACAAGTGTTTGGCCTAACAAGAACTGAGTTTAATTATTGGTGGCTGCTGGTACACCTCAAATCTAGCTAGACTCATCACTTTGGCTGCTACTAAAAACTCATCACTTCGGTACTCTTCTGCATTATACTCCATATCTCTTTCTTCCTCATGCTTCAACTTATAATTCAAATCTATTCAAGTCGATGAGTAATGCTAAGGAGCTCAAGCTTGGCGTAGCTCAATTATAGTCAGTTTCTGTTCTTGGTAATTTCTCCTTTTAAATTTGTATTAAACACTCTCTTTCTCTCGTGTTTCCTTTATTTCCTAAAATGGCAATGACATTCTGAACCCTCCAGTGCCGATGAAACTTCTAATCTCTGCAATTCTGATGGGTTAGTAATATTCTTTCCACTCTTTTTTTTTCCATATATCTGTTCAATCCTCTGTTTCTACGATCCCATGAAAAATATTTGTTGGGGTTAAGTTTCTTGGTTATGGGGGTAAAGGCAATCTCTTTGTTTTTCTTGTGGTGTAAAGTTTGCTGACTTTTTCTTCTGATTTTTGTTCATTAATGATGTGATTTGGTTCTATTTTTCTACTAGTAAATCGTTGATCTTGATATCAGGTAGTTAATGATTTTAATATATATATATATATATATATATATATAGAAAGGGTTTTTTTGGTCTGGTGCATAATGGTGCTCTTGGTCACTGGCCTTTATATTCTTTTAAGTTTTTAACTTTCTGCCATGAATGGTATGTATGTTGAGATTGTTTATGTGGCTTTGCTGATTGTGATATAGATAGGGGACTCTGTTTAACTCCTACTAGATTCTCTTGTTTTTCTGTTTTTGTATACTTCTGTTCATCGATGATGCTTGCTTTTCAAGTGCAAATAGTGCGTAGCCCTCATCCAAGGAAAGGTCAAAGAATTCAGCTGGTTCACTTCCAAGTTCCAACCATGGAAGTCAATTTTGCTGCTCAAGATTTTTCAGCAACTATGTCCAGTTAAAATGTAGTTAAAATGTATAGCAAGCTCCTAAATTGTAGCTTCTATTATTTATGTTAACCTACTTGTATAAGAGGAAGTTATGGCTAAGATCTTTTGTCCATTAATTTTACTTGTATTTCAGACTTTGAGGGGTATGGGAGATGGAGAACACTTGCAACTTAGGAATTTTCAACAATTCATTTTTTTTTTTGTAAATATTTTTCTTTTCCATTTCTATGGAATGTCTATGGATGTGAAGATTTAAAATATAATCTTCGTTGTCATGTAATTTGTATTTTTTGTTAATTTTTATTTAATTTTTATGTTGTAAAAAAAATAGTTCAATTCCAATTCCAATTTCAAATCCAAATCCAAATATTAGTCATCCAAACAATGAATTTGAAATTATAGAATTTGAAATTACTAATTCCCAAACAAAGAATTTCAAATTATTGAATTTAAAAATCTTACATTTTAAATGATAAATTTGAAATCCAATTCCAATTCCAAATCATAATTTCCAAACGCTACCTTATTGCTTTTGCAAGACATTTTTAACCTATCAGCATTGATTGATACTTTTGTCATCGTCGTTAATTTACACTGTTTGGACTTTATTATTTTTCTAATCTCATGTTGCTATAATGGAGTCTCAAATATTAGTCATCCAAACAATGAATTTAAAATTATAGAATTTCAAATTACTAATTCCCAAACAAAAAAATTTAAATTCTTAAATTTCAAAATCATGCATATTAAATGAAAAATTTGAAATCCAAATCCAAATTGTAGTTTCCAAACACTACCATGTGTTTTCTAATATTGGTCCTTACTACCTTTATTTGCTTCTAATGTTGATACTTCATTTGCTTATTTGACTTAGCTCGCTCTCCGATGAATAGTCCTGCCCATGTGAATTGTGATGCCTCTTTTGGAGATTGTACCAACACAAAAAACTTCCCCACAAAGTAATTCTTGATCTCACGACAGTTAGGAAATTAATAAAGAAAGTTCCCGTTGTGGTTGGTAACTGCACCGACTTCACAGTCAATCAGACATTCTTCCCTTATGCCCAAATTGCACATTTATTGGTGATCAGTTTAGGTGTCGATGTGTTCAGAATTGCTCGGGTGATACACAATTCAAATTGAGTGGCTTGACTTGAGTCAACTTAGTTATTGCATTGCAATTTGCAGGAAAGGTCTCATTTTTTTTCCAGCAAAGCTCGGGACAGTTGCCTTCATCTTTGTTGCATTGCATGCAATACCAAAATAATTTAAAACCTAAATCCTGCAAGCTGCACCCCAAAAACAAACAAAAACTCAAAAAATCTCCTCTTTTTCCTTGATTCTTGAATCCCTCTCTATCAACAGGTTTCAATCCTAAATCCTGTGCAAGCAAAACTCACCAATCAAAAAGAAAAAACCATCTTTTTCCTTATTTATTGAATTAGCGCTTGCAGTTGCCTGATTCCCACTGATCAAGCATGCCAACAATTTCTTCTTCTTCTCCTTCTTTTCATCCAAGGAAATTCAAGTATGGGATTTTCTTCAGTTTTTGTGGTCAAGACACGCGCAAGAGCTTCACGGACCATCTGTATAATGATTTGATTCGGAATGGAATTGAGACTTTTAGGGATGATAAAAGCCTTGAGAGAGGGCAAGACTTCGCTCCAGAGCTGTTCAGAGCAATTGGAGACTCATGGGTTCCATCATCGTTTTCTCCAAAGAATATTCCTTTTCACATTAGTGTTTGGATGAGCTTGTTAAGATCACACAGAGAGAAGAGGGGACATAGAGTTTATCCAGTTCTCTATCATATTGAACCTTCTGATTTTAGACATAAAAAAAATAATGTGGAAGAAGCCTTCAAGAAACATGAAACAATATGTAACGAGAGAAGACGCAAGGGTGGCGACATGCTTTAAATCAGGTGGCCAATATCCATGGTTGGTCTTTAGCACACCAGCATGTTTTACTCATTAATCTTCTTAAGCCTTTCATTTCATACTTCAAGCTATATATATAACTTCTGATCAAAATAAATTTTTTTTTTGCTAGGCATGAATCAGAATTTTTGGAACGCATTGTTGAAGAAATATCAAAAAAATATGTTGCCGATAGTAAGTTATTTGAATAACACCTGTGCGAGACAAGTCATACCATAAAGGGTGAATCTACTCTGCCTAGAATTGATAGTGGACACATAATAAGAGAGGGGGATAGTAAAGAAACAACTTAATGTCCTTTTTGCCTCCTGAACTTGTATGGTTTGAATGTTTTGTCCCCTAAATCTTAATTTTGGATGTTTTGCACCTAAACTCTCAATTTTGGACGTTTTAATCCCTCTTAGATGGTTGGGCCACGTGGCATTGCGACGTCGGACCAAACTGCTGACGTGGCATGTCGCGTGATGGTGCCGTTAGCACAACTATTTGAGAGGGGCTAAATGCGCAATTCAGGATCTAACGTTTGTCGCAAACTACAATTCAGGATCTAACGTTACCTCTTGTGTCAATTCAGGATCTACCGTTATTGAAATGGGTCAATTCAGGATAAATTGCAAATGGCTGGGGTACCTGTATAGCACGCGCTGACATGGATGACACGTGTACGCCAGCATGGAATTTTCATAATTTTATTTAATTAAATAATGATATAAAAATATTAAATTAAATAATAATATAAAAATATTAAATTAAATAATAATATAAAAATATAGAAAAATAATTTTTTTTCACTAATATCATCACTCTGTACCATTATACTAAAAACACCAATTTTCAAAAATTCATTCTAGAATAAGATCAAAACTCTCTTTCTCATGAATTCATTAAGAAAGATCATTCAAAATTGCAAGAGCATGAAAAATTGCCAAAAATTGAACCCAAAATTTTAACCAACCCCCTCCAAGCTAAACACGGACTTGCCCAAAATTGCCAAAACTTTTGCCTCTATCACCAGTTACCACACTAATTGCAAAGGAAAAGCAAAAGAGATCTTGACTCTTATGAACAATTGTCACCAGAAGAAAAAAAATGTATAATCCTTCAGTATCTCCAAATTTGCCAAGACGAAGAATGATCACTTGTCTGCAAATCAAACAACCCAATTAACTCAAAACTCCATTTATACAGAAGGAACAAAACGAAGTTTTTTTATATATTAAGTACTTTGAACTTCAAATAATCAAATTACCTCTTGTTCTGAAAAGTTTCCAGATTTGGTTGAAGCTGAAGAAGGTGACCAAGTTGCTTCCGAGTCCAAAGACTCTGCTTGACCATTTTCAGGAGACTTGACTTGAATCTCAACAACGTCCATATCCCACAATATCCAATCTTGAGTTGCAATTATGTGGGGAATATCGTGGGTGACTGAGTTCCTCCAAGGTGGCAATCCTCCATTTGCTCTCAAGAAGTTACCGTACCATACCGAGTTCTGAGCTTAACGTGAGATCTTTCTTTAATAGGTTCCCACTCGACCGAAGAGTCGAGCCCCTGAGGCAGCGTTTGGGTCACTTTGCAAACAAAAAAAAAGATCCTGACTCTTTGTTCCATCCACTTGATGTTCTTTGTACCGTACCCATAAGATCGAATTAGCTCTGCTAAGGAATCGAAAGCATCCAATCCGCTAAGAGCAGAAAATCAATTTCACATGAAAATCTGTATAAAAATAGAAGACAACAAGGAGAAATTCAGATCTATCGTCGTAACGTCCTGCAATCCTGAAGAAAATAGGAAAAGAAGAAGAAGAAGGAAATAGGCGGCGCTGGTTTGGTAAATTAGGGGCTAGGGTTTCGGTGTAAGGGATGAGTAGGAAGAATGAGAAGAAGAAAATAGAAAAAGAAAACTGAAAAGAATGGTGCCGTTTGATTTTTTTCTTTTTATCATTTTCCATCAAAAAAATAAAAAATCATTTTTTTCTCTTTTTCAATGCCATCTGGCTATTAAATTCCAGGTGGAATATCTCACGCGGGGAAAGCAGCGCGTGTTCTGCCAACAGACAGGACCGTTTGATTTTATCCTGTTTTGACCCATATCGATAACGTTCGATCCTAAATTGACACAAGAGGTAACGTTAGATCCTGGATTGTAGTTTGCGGCAAACGTTAAATCCTGAATTGCGCATTTAGCCTTTGAGAGAGGCTAAAACGTTTAAAATCGAGAGTTTAGCAAACAAAATGTCTAAAATTAAAATTTAGGGGGCCAAAAAGGACATTAAGCCGTAAAGAAACACCTCTCCCACCCTAATGAATTCAAAATTTATTTTTAAAGTTTTTCCCTTTATTTCTTTGTACTATCTACTAATAATAATAATAATATATATTTGAACAGAGATAATGTTATCACCCAAGGTGAAAGGTGCAAAATGTGAAGAGGATATGGGGGTTTGTGATGAGAGCTACAATTCAAGATGTGAATCAAAGCATTTGATTCAAATGGGAAAGGAAACTGTGGAATGTCTTCAAATGGGGCAGTGGCAACATGCAAATGTTTGTATGATTGTGAAGGTTCATCATCATTACCAACAAAAGAGAAAATGCACTGCAGGATTGGGACCATGCAATGAGGCTTGCAATGAAGTTTGTTGTGACCAAACTGTGAGACCAAAATACGCACGGCGTCAAGATGATCATGGCAATTGCACTAACATTGGCCCAGTAAAAATGCACTGCAGCCGGTAACAATTGCAGTTACAATCGCTAGAAAGTAGAAACTATATATCTATATCAAACTTTGTATTGGGTATTCAAAAATAAGCTAAAATAAAAATGTCTTTCCTTTTTTATTTTTTTTTTAAAAGAGAAAATATGTCCTTTTTATGCTAACATCTATATGATCCTATGAATACAATGGAAGAGAACCAAACACCATATACTATAAATTCAACATCAAGTTTTTTTTTTGTTTGTTTCTAAGAATAATTCAACATAAAGTTGAATGAAAAGTTAAAAGGAAAAAGAAAAAAAAAACAACGATCAAGAAGCAAGGATTCAAGTGCTGGGGCCATTGGTGTGTGCTTTCCTCTCATGAGTCTCATCTTCTTGGGAAAATAATCTCAGCAGCTACCAAGGCTTTGATTATGAAAAAAATGTCTTCTCCTAATCAAAGCCTTGGCAGTGTTGAGATAGTTTTCCCAAGCAGGGGAGAGGAACAAGAATCAACACTACATCAATCCTAGTCGATTTTGATTGAGGTAAACTAAAACGACAAGTTTGGAATAAAAGAATGAATAAGCTAGTATATTATTCTTTTAGGAAATATATACGTAAATTAATCTCATCCTCAGTAGTTGAAATATAAACATGTATATTCATTCAAAAATGTCCCAGCATAACTCATTTTCTTGCCTTCTTCCAAAAAAAAAAAAAACAAGAAAGAAAGAAGAAAAAACAAAAGTAGAAATAAATAATAACAATTATATTAATACAGATAAACATATTAAATTTAGATCCTTCACCCTTGCCAAAATGAAAGATACTTCCCTCTCTCTGTCTTTGGGAACTTAAGTTAGATCATTCTCACTATGCCATGCCTTCTAAAATCTCTAAGATCTTGAAGAAAGCAGCAAACAACATTAGTTTGTAGCAACACCAAGATTAGGATTTAATTTATTATTGAAAATTTTGGAACAAACAATGATTGCTGGATACTCCTTCAAATTTTTATACCGCAGTGAATAGCAACAACTCCCCCGACAAGATTTTCATACTCAACCTTCTGAAATCCTGCATCCGCAATCATTGAAGCAAATTTCTCCTGCATTCATCCATTTTCATTATTATTTGCTTATGACAATCATTATTGGAACTGCACTCCAATTGTCACATTGATATAGCATTGATAGATACTTTAGTCCTTATACATTTTTGGCTAAAAAATGAAGAGCATAAAAATGAATACATAACAAATGACAATAGCCAGAAAGCAAGCGCATCTATCAAACAGAGGTAAACAAGTCAGACAATTCCATACTCTATCTCATATACTTCTAGTTACTTCAATAAGCTGTATTGGCTAAAATTTATTTTCTTCAAAATGACTAGGAAGCTTAACTTAAAGGGAGGTCGTATCATCAGCTGAATTAAATGTTAACTTTCTAAACATTAACTTAAAGGGAGGTGCTATTTTCTTCAACAACACCTGTTTTTGACAATGAATTAAACATTAACTTTCTAAATATACTCTTGCTAGGGAGTAGGGATTTGATTCGTATAAGAGGTGCAGAAAAGTCAAAGGAAATAACCAAGAATAGTTTAGAAGCATAGGTCATTAGATTTTAAATTACTAATTAATGTCAATAAAACAATCATGAATACGTAGATGACGGTCCAAAGAAACTATGAACTCTTATCACTTAAAGTCGTACTCTTTTGTATCACCTCTACTCCTTTCTTTTGACTGTATTTAAATCTAAACTTTAACCTAACCTCTTAAATTAATTGCTGCCTAAGAACCTTAAAGATTAATCATCTCCTTTGATCATTAATAATTTTAATCGACAAACATTATGTTTTCTAATAGCAATTATACAAGTAAAACAAGACTGTTGCAATGATTCCATGTTATATCTGTTATCATGGGGCCCAAACATTAGAAAGAATGATAGCTATCTTTCCAGAGCAAACTCATTTTCTAGGTAACATATTCTTCTACTAATTGCAAATTATTGCTCAGAAGTCATGATAAGGTATGGAGGACCAAGTTAGGACCTGTGGTGGAAAACGGCGGATACTCTCAACCAGGTACTGGTAGGATTCTCGATCACCTGCTACAAGCTCTCCTACTTGTGGAATAATAGAAAAAGAATAGAAATCATAACTGCAAAAAGGGAAAATAGCCTTAGCACAAGGTTAAAGTGACCTGAATCTGATAAAAATACCAAAAGTATAGATAAAATAATAATAAAAAGTTGAATGAAAGCTCCATTAAGACTAGCTGTCAAATAATCTCTCATATAAATGTATTAAAGCCAACAAGTTAATACTTGGAACTTGGGACGAAATTCTGATAAACTTCTGTGGTTTGTGAGCATGTGCACTAGTTGTGTGCAAGAAATAAACATTGATCAAGAGAGATGACATTTGCAGTTCAAACTGACAGCCACAGGTGAACAAAATTCACATTGAAGCCTATTACTGGTCCTGACTTACTACTTCAGAAGTTAAAAGGAAAAAGGATTGACCATTTTATTAAAAATAAAGGAGATCAGAGGACTATTAGGAGTATGTAATTTTCAAGTTTGCCAATCCACTGTTTTGGTGGTAAGAATAACGGATTGCCAGTAGTTCCCTAGATCTAAAGTTTATATATATATATAAATATATATATATATATATTCTTTTTATTATTATTATTTTTTTAATCTGACTAACTATTGTTTATGTCCAATTTGTAGGCTTTATCAATTTATTTAAAAGTTACTCGAGTATAATATGGACTCTATGAATTGTGAGTTCTAATAATTATAATCAACTGAAGTTCTACCTAAGCTTCTTCTTCTTCTTCATCCTGCTCAAGGTTTTATCTCTAGTTATCACTATCTTAGAGGTTGTTTAGTATCATAGAAAAAGAATTCTATTAAGGATTATATAGAATACTCACAACTCCTTAAATACAGGAATTTCAACATGGCTCAGCTCAAGACATAGGAATCTTCCTCCCCGTTTCAAAACCCTGAGAAAGAGAGATTGACACTTGCATTATAAACGTTATAATACAAACTATATTCAATTATGCAACAGAACCAACATACACGAAATAGAAACAGAGCTGCAATGGAGCAATATATCATATTACACATATGTGAGTCCACAATCACAAGTATGACATCAAATTCAATAAAACTCACATTCACAGTCCATTGCTAGTAAAAAGAAAAGAAAGTTTATTGCAGAACACCAGCACAAGATTGGGGGAGGGTTCTTATAAATACTAGATCAAGACAAATTAAAAAACAGCTGCAATTGTAATGTTATTTTTCTTCGAATCCAATTAGCTTCACAAGTAGACCACAAAATATAATTGATTTTAATTCATGGCCTATCCACCAACCATGGACCCTTTGGCCAAAAGAAAGAACCATGGACCTAGAATTCCCCCCTCCCAAAACTACAACAAGTACATTAAAGGCAAACAGCATGTATGTTCAACAGGTAACTCAAAAATAATAGATCAAGTCATACTTAAACAGGTTCCAACAAATAGCAGACTCAAGCACATAGACACACAGATGCTCCTGGAAAATCTTTTACCCTGATGAATTCATGCTACAATCTGGCAGCCTAGCTCACTTACTTGAAGAGTATTGGTTTTAAAGCTAAGTGAATATTCTACAGTTTATTTCACTAAAGAGAAATTTTAGATAAGCATGTATGTTCAATAGGTAACTCAAACGGTAAAATATGTTTTCAATTTCTATACCACTTACTCAGACATATTTTAACTGATTACTAATACTGGTTACAAGAAAGAAAATGCCCCCTTTATATTTAAGTTACAATAGTGGTTTCTGTAATTTATTTACAAGGACTTGGTTTCTTAGAGAAATTAAAATGTATCTGCATGATCCATGAGAAAAGAAGGCTAAAAGGTGTAAACTTACCTATAAGCTTCAGCCAGAACTCTTTCTATGTGTGTAACATTCCTAATTCCAAATGCAATGGTATAACCATCCATTGAATTATCTCCAAAACTCAGGGCTTCTGCATCTCCTTGCACCCATGTGAGAGATTTGTCTTCTCGAAGACCTATAAACACAAGTAAATTTTAAAAAAATGATAAACAAAAAGAGCTAGAGAACCATAAAATGAGGTTAAAATATCCCTACCCCAAAAATAATTCACTCAACAGCAAGATTATTATTATTATTTATTTACCTCTCTCTAGGGCGCGTTTTTTTCCCACATCTAACATGTTAGGGTTAATGTCACAAACATATATCTGAGTTTCTTCCTGTAAGCCATCATAGAGTGGATCTTGCAATGCTCTGCGTCCAATGCTGTTAACTCTTTCTAGAATCCTGAAAGCAACATCACCTGCAAATTAAGTTTTTTTAACATAAGCTCAAGAAAAAATCCCGATTTAGATCATGAAAATAGAATGAAGCAGAATGACACTCAGACACTTGCCTAATTTTTTTGTTTTAGCATATAGATAAATTTCTTATAGAGAAGCTCAGTATCACATTACTAATTAGCTTAAATATTAAATAAGTCAAACTTCTTAGGACATCCAACTGATAAATTTCTTATTAAAAGAGCTCAGTTTAACATTACTTTTTCTTTTGGCATCGCAGTTTAACATTACTTATCAGCTTAAATGTATTAACTAACTCAAAATTCCTAGGACACTCTGCTGTGGGTGTTATGTAATTATCTATCTGATAGAAATATATCAGTAAGTCATTCTTTATCACTTTTGCAGTTGTTATATTTTACACTTTTCCACAACCTATTTCTTGTTTATCAATGTTTACACTATTTCAATCGCAACAAATGCAACATATACTGTGTTTAACAAAGCAAGCCTACCTGTTCCACCAGCTACATCAAGATGCTTCATTCCTGGAAACGGGTTCAGTTTGGAGACCAGTCTGATAAATTGTGCCGAAAAGATGAAGAGACGGCAAAGCAGATGACTAAAATAATATAGTAAAGAACAAAAACAATAGAATATCTAACCTATCCTTCCATAGTCTATGTAATCCGGCACTCATCAAGTCATTCATGAGATCATAATTTGAAGCAACATTGCTAAAGACTTTACCAACCATTTGGCTTTTCTCTTCTTCTCGAACTTCTTTAAACCCTGAACATTCAATGGGATCAATCTACAGATATCCTATTAAGCTCAGTCCTATAATTAATGGTTTGGGTGCCAAAAACTAATATCTCTCAGTCTCATTTCCATCAAAAATTTTGAGTTGCTTGCAATAATTCAGATTTCCACATTGAATGGCACAAACTAGAAAGTAACTCAAAAAAACAACCACAAGATTCCAGGGCGGAGATACAATTATGTAGAGACAAATAAATAAATACTATAAGGCCTCTATACAGACTTAGAGACAAATATGTAGATATTCTAAGCTGTTCAGTTAAATTACAAAAGATATATAAATATTTCAATCTCAGGAGATTAAGAAAGAGGCAGAGAGATACCAAAACTTGTGGCATGGGAATGTAGTAGAGAAGCAGAAGATAGCCTGGGCAAAATTTGATTCCTGATATTCTTAGTAACCAGCCTCAGCGCCATTCTGATACAGTGGGCAAGAAAAAAAAAGAAATCTCACAACCACTTTCAACTTAAAGGCTCTAGGAATCAATGAATATTAAAAGGGCACATCCACTTTCAAATCATGCATCCTACTACTGTAATAAAATCCCATTCCTAGACACTTACTATTTTTTTTTTTGAATTTAGTGATTTAAATACAAATAAAGCATTCTAGTTCTAGTATAATAAAACAAAAAACCCAGAGCACCGAATTGGAGAGGAAAAAAATAAACAAATAAAAGGAATGAAACCCATAAAAGGAAAACGTAAAATAAAAAATACAACTTTCAATTCAATATAAAATAAGAAAAAGAAAGAGAATCCACTGAAATAAAAAGAAAATGAGAGTGAAGAAAAAGACCTCAAATGATCTTAATTATGATTCTCGATTTCCTGCGTCTGAAAGAAATAAATCGCTTGAAATAATAATGAAAATCAGGCTGAGACAGTTCGGGCTTCGGCCGACCCTTTTAAGTTTTACTAACCTAACCTTTAACAAATTTTAAGCTAAACGCTTCGTTTTGATCTTTTATAAATAGACATTTATACCCTTTTTCTTTCTTCCCTCTCTAAAGTCTAAACTCTCACAGCCTCCATAATCAGTGAAGTCTAAATTCTAAAACCCCAACTCCGTAGGGTTTATCTCTGAGTTAAAAAGCGAAGCCATTATTCCGAGTCTCTCAACCAAAACCTATTAAACCAAAGTAAAGATTAAAATCATAAATCATGGGAAAGCAATTCGGCTTGAAACGAGGTACCCAATTCTCCTTTTGTTTTGTTTTGTTTAATATATTTTGAAGTTTGTGTAATGCAATGAGCTGCTAGATTTTTGAGAAATTTTTTTGCATATTCTTTTTGGGGAATTTCTTATATTTTTGGTCTGTTACATTACTTTAGAAGAATCACCTATAGTTTCTACTTTGTTATTGTTTTCAATGGTTCTCTTTAAACCAGGATTGAAAAGGCACAAGACAGGTGCTAAGTTTGAGAGAAGAACTACAATTTCAAAAAAGAAAAAGGGTTTCAAAGATGAGGTTACTTGTAGCCCCTCGCCTACTTTATCAGGTAGGTTGGTGATCTTTTGGCCCCCTCTATATTGCATAGTAGTATTTATTTTTATGGTCTCTCTATAGGATGATTGCTAATGGAAAATTTTCAATAGAGTTAGTTGCCAAAGTTATGCCTTTTTAGTTTTAGTTTAATCATTACAACTATCACAGTTTCGGAATTTTAATATCATGTTTAGACTTGGGAATTCTGGAGTTTCGCCCTTCAGCTTGATCCTTTTGCTGAGAAATGGTGGTTTTTATTATCTGCACTTTTTCACTGGAATTTATATATTCTAAATTTCATTTATATAAACTGATGTAGGGGAACCGTCTGGAGAAGAATCTAGTGGTGGTGCTCCTGAGCAAATAAATTATAAGGAGCCAACAATGTATGATAAGTTGTTGACAAAACTCAGGTCAAGTAACAAAACTGTTGCCAATGCATATGCAAAGAGGTATTTTAATTTTTTAATCTTATAGTTAAGCAGAGAGTTGTCTTGATTCTGGATTTGAAATAAACTATTGTGATATAAACGATCTATTTCTTTTTGCAAGCTAACTTAATTGGATTTTTTTCTGCATTATACTGATGCTGTGATGCAATTTTAGATACTTATATTTCTTGGTCTTTGTATCAAAGTGATTGCATAGCCTGGTAGGATTGTTCTATTTCATTATATGTTTAAGCTAGTTTAGTTTCCCTCTACATGTACTTGGCATGTAAATCATACTATCACTCAATTTAAACATATAGCTTAAATAAATTAATATATCCAAACATTTATGAAATTCTTCCATGAAACCTTTGAATTAACCTAAGAAAATGAAAAACCATTTATAAACCCACTAACTACTAGAAACTTGAGAAATTTGGTAGGTATAAACTTATATTAAGGTCATTATTCTTAGTACATGTGATGGGATTAAATAATTCATGTGATGGCATAAAAATTTAGAATTTATGTCTCTTCTAACTATATTTTGCTAGCAGTGTAAGTAATGCACTAAACCATTTTAAAGAATCCGTGAAAAGAATTTTGATTGGACACAATGAAATTCCAAATATATCAAAACACATCTGCATCACTAGAAAAATATTTGTGTAAAATTAGCTAAATGAAATTGTATTATTCCAAACACATACTTTACGAACTCAAAGTATCTGTTATAACATATATATGTTTATCTATCATTATAGTTGTTCTTTTAGTAAAATAAGAACTTCTTTCAATTATTGAAACTATTTTACTTAAATAAAATGATAAAGTTGAGATCTAATTAAACAAAAAAGGACATTATAGTGCTCATAAAAGTTTCGTATCCCATAAGCTACTTTTCTTTAGAGTATGAATATATTTGTCTTCTTGTCCCTTGTTGGGCTGTTTACCTAGCAGCTGTTGATATCATTTTAACTCTTCTAGAAAAGAAAAATGAAAAAGAAGTGATTTATTGTTCATGCAAGCAACTATAGCCTAATGGTTTTCTCTATCTGTCTGTTTCAAATGAAGACAAGTTGCAGAAGATGATGAAACTGATGGCACTGAATCACTTAGTGTGTCAGAGGAGGAGAATGGTGATGATGGTAAGAAACATCTTAGCATTTCGTCTTACAATTACTATCTAGTAAAAGTTGATAGTTTATAACATAATTGCTTCCAAATATGTTCTTCTCCTTTTGTTGTTGTTGCATTGCAAAAAAAAAAAAAAAGAAAAAAAAAGTTGGCTTGGTAGTTACCTCGCACTTTCAGAGGTTCAACATTGTGCTATTGGTTCAGGGATAGACAGGAATGTATGAAGCAAGAGTGGGAATCCATTCCCTTCCTTAACCATCACTCTTTTCCTGTTTCTAAGCAGACATGTTAAGTTAGTTATCTCATATGAGTGGTGGGCTTGGCCAAAAGGAAAAATCAATATTTGATGTGGAAGGGTTGATAAGGTGGCTTCTTATAAAAGTTACAAAAGATTGAAAAAATGAAGTCTAGTTCATGAAAGATCCCAAAATGATGATCTAAGAAGGAATATTTATGGAAGAATAATATGTATTTATCAAATTAAGAAAGACTGTGGTCCATTAAAAGTCTGGCATGATGCTTTTGATAACATCTGTGCAGGGAAGTCTCCAAAGGGAGCCACATTATGTATATAATAGTAGGAATTAGATCAGAAGGTAAAGCAGTAACTGAGAGCAATGGGTCGGTCAATCAGTTAGCATAACTTGACAGATTATTTGATCATTAATTGTTGTGAACAGTAGTTATGCTAACTGATTGATTGACCCATTGTTGTGACCCTTAACTTGGCATAGGTATTCCTTTTTTTACATTGTGATCTGCAAATATTTTAGCACTTCTTTATTTTGCCTAGAGGAACTGCAGTGCAGTCTTATGATTAGATATCAATCCTTAATCAGTGGAAATTTGCCATTCTGATATATTTTGGAGCAATAATTTTCTGTAAGGGACTCTAACAGTGTGTTTGGATAAACTTTTTGAGGGATCAGTATAGGACAGGATAGGATGGGAAAGTAGGGTTTTTTAAAGGAAAGGAAGGGAAGGACCAATCCTTGTTTGGATTGTTTAAAATATAAAAAGTAAGGAACATGAGGGATCACCTAACATTTAATAAATAAAAACTTTGTTGGTTCTTGTTGGTACTCCAAATTGGAGTATCAAAAAAGGTGGACTTATAAGGATCAAGAAGGACCAAAATTGATCCTCCAAAACCCATGGACCAAATCTAATTTCCAATCCAAACATGGGTCACTAACTAAAAGGACCTCCCATCCCGTCCCGTCCTATCCCGTCCCTTATTGGTCCCTCAATCCAAACACACTGTAAAGGGGAGAGAAATGGTTTAAGAACAAAATCTGATCAATGAAATGACTAGAAAGAATTTCTAGACTATCATAAGGATGGCAAGGTTAAATCTTTTACAGTGAAACAGGGTATCAAAAAATTTCTTATACCCTTCTCTATCAAACTAATACATTTCATATATATATAGTTTTTTGTGTATACACAAGCTTTTTTATTCCTTTTTGTTCTTATTAAGAAAATTAAAAAGTTCAATAAAGAAATCTTTCTTCTTGGTAACCCGTGTTTGTGTTTGTGTGTGTTTCATAGAAACTGATAATGACTCCCTTGGAATGCAAGGGCCTGAAATGGTTGGTACCGAAGAACTGACTGAAGATGCTGAAACTGAAGATGACTTAGAGACCTCTGACTCAGATCAAGATGATGACTTGAGTGTCCATGGTGCATCTGGGCTTGGAACCAGGTTTAATTGAATGCTGTCTCATTTATTCAAATTTAATTAGTTTCCATCTTAAATTTTTTGTGTTTTGAGTTAGAATTGACTGCCTAACATTAAAATTTGGAGGATTTGAAGGATAGGTTGTAACTGGGTAGGCTTGTTGACTTGGGCTTGATCAGTGGCTTTTAGCTATTTCATTGTGGCTCGCTGTTGAATACTCTTCTAGTCTGTCGTGACAATTTTAAGTTGAGAAAACTTTCCTTTCATTTAGTTAAGTATATGTTAGAAGTCACTAAGAAGGCTAGGAACTACCAACTCTCTTTCTCAAACGGCTAGCTCTCGGAGGGAGAATGGCCTTTGAGTTATGTACTTGGTAACCAATTTTCATCTAAATAACTTGCATTCTGTTTGTTCAAGGAATGCAGTAGTGAAAAGTTGAAGTTTCAAAAGCATGCAGTTTAGAATGTATGAGGTTTGGTTTTGTTTTGAAGTGATCTCCATTCTGGCATTTGATGGTTCGTAATGCAAAGATTGTTTTGACTATTTATGTTAATTTTGTAATGAGTTTTGCATAGCATCTGTCTGTCATCATAGATGTGGCTGTCATTTTGAAGTTTGCCTATCATTGTTTGTGCAGTTCATTTAAGAAGCATGTTGAATACAAGTTGTCAGAAGAAGAGGCTGAAGATTTGTCAAAGAAAAAATGGAAATATACATGGGAGGTGCCTTCTGCTGACATATCGAATTGCAAGTGGGTAGGAACAGGAGAAGATTTTCTAAAGGTATGTCTGCATCTTGATGTAGATTTTACTTTTTCTTTCTGGTACTGTTTAACCAACTTCTAGCAGAATTATCAGCTCACCATGATGGTCTTTTATTAATTTGTGACAGTTTCATTTAATTTCCTTGTACTTAAGTTTAATACCTGAGGCTGGGCTGTCTCTTACTTCGAGGCCCAAGGTTAGGGTGTCAAAACTCTGTTGGTTCTTCACTTAATTTCCCTTGTTTTCCTATATTACTTTGCTTAGTCTGGAAAGTGCTCTTTCTAGTTGGGGCTCCATAGCGAAATTTAGGTACATACAGTCTGCTCATATGGCTTTTGAATGTTGAAAGAGGACACAGCTGAGTTGTGAGATAGCTAATGTATAGTATCATGCTGAAGCTTTAAATTTTCTTTGTTCCTGTCTCAGTTCCAATATAGGTTTTGCATCTATCTTGCTTGGTTTGAATGGAACCTGATATTACTTCTGATTGACTACGATAACAATTTGGATCTTACTGTTAGATTTGTTGTTTTTAATTATGACAGTAATAGGCTATGTCCTGTTTAAATTTTGGAGTTATGTTGTGTTTAGAACCCAATTTGGACAGTAATTTGTTGTTTTTATTTATGACAGTAATTGGCTATGTCATGTTTAGATTTTGGAGATGAGCAGTGAATCCTAAACCCATTAGAATGTTATTCTTTGAATTAACTAAAGCAGCCCTTTCTGCTTTGCTGGCTCCTGCTGAAGGTTTTATTCCAGTAGCTCATAAAAAACAGATGCAAAATAATCTTCTTCAATTTGAGTCTTCCAGATAATTAGGTTCTTTAACTACCAGAAGCATGTTTTGGTTGAAAATGGAACCCTATCTAGAGTAGAATATACTTCCTCCCACTCCCTCTGCCTTTTTTTTTAAATTTTTTTTTATTGAAGGTCTTTAAAAGTAATTTGATTCTCAAATCTTTTTCACCTTATCTTTTCTTTTTTAAAAAAGAATACATTTCAATGTTTGTTTTGTAGGAGGCTGACATGAATTCCAATTATGATCTGAAGCAAAAATTGTATAAACACTGGTTGGATGTCTATAGGAAATCTGGAGGCAATGACTTCTATTCATCTAGCCAGAGATGGTTCTTCTCTCTTTGTAAGTCTGTTTCTGTTAGTCATCAATTGCCCAATTGATTATAGCTGAGAGAATCTGCAGCATCTCTTGTTAATCTTATTCCTTTAATTTATTCAATGACTCTTCTTGATAGCCTTTATTCTGCAACAGATATCTATGATGAGTGATTTGTTCTTGACCACAGCCTTATTGAAAATATGATGAGATAATAGCTGTGCTTTGAAGTTAAAGTTTTAAATAAATCTTGATATATACCATGGTAGCTTGCAGACATTTAAAATATATACCTCTTGCTGCTTTATTGCATTGATTATTGTAATTCTGCCTCTATTGTTAAATCAAAAGGCAGATATTGGTGAGATCCTTCATGATATTCCCTTTAAGTTGTGAAGCCTGAAATAGATGTTTGCCTCTCTTAATTGAACTTTGAAGCCTTATTTTCTGCATTTATGCTTAATTTGCTCTGACGAGACAATACGTTCCAAGTATTTACCAGCTCTAGGTTTCTGGTATCTTTGAGATGATTTTTCACCAGTCCTCGAACCCTTGCCTTTTAGGTCCAAATGTAATCATTTAACCATGAAAGCAAGAGGAGAACCGGTTACCAGCTCTAGGTTTCATATACTTTTAGTTAAACAGGATAGGTTCTCAAAATTTGTTTTTTACTTGGGTGTATAGATTGTCATGATTGATGACCTTGGCAAATATAAATAGGTAAGATAAAGTTCAACTTTAGGTGAGAAGGGCCAATTGAGGTTGTTTGAGTTGGAAGGCTTCAAACCTCTGCTTGAAAGGTTTGGGGTTTTCTTAGTAATGGTTCTCGTTTGTGGGTGATCTGTAAGTACCACTGTAAGCCCTCTCTGAGACTTGTGGCATGCCTTGACCCTGGACTGGACCAGCCTCCCCTCACCTAAACATTTCGTCCACCAAAAAAAAAATTACGTGAGAAGGGTGGTCTAAGATTAGTTAACTGTGAACATTTATATATCCCTATGTTTTGATTCATGTTTCAAACCTTTACTGTGAACATTTATCATGTTTTCCTGATTTATATCGATACTTTAAAATCTGTTGAAATCCTCTCGTTATATCATTATTTCTTCTGATACCAATGTTTAACATTAACATTTGGATTTTAGGAGAAGTTAAGTATCCTCTAACAGCCAGGGTAATCTGCACTACTACAGATGTTTAGAGGGTGCAAAAGTTTGGAAAAGCTTACATATTTATATGTTTTTTCTGTTTATTATAAAAGTTGAATGAATCGGCATTTTATGTTTGAAGACGGTTGCTTGATTGTTGAATGTATATAAAAATTTTACATTGCTGCTTTGTGATAATGTGGGATTGATTTCGTGCATTTATACTTTCAGTAACGTGTCCTTTATGTTGTCGAATTCTAGTTTCAATGACAAAGGTGGTGTTTGTGGTGTGGTATTCATTTGTCACATATATTTGTTGAATTTTAAGGTGTATATTGTACTTATGCGTTGGCTATGCGAGTAATGCTGTGACTGATTTTGTCCAGGCAATAGTTATTGGGATATATTGCACTGTGAGAAGAAACCCTTCTATCACAAAGGTGTTGAAGAAGACTCTAATACTATGGATGGCTATCTTATGCATTCTGTGTGTACTTGTCTTGCCCTTTGCTGCTGTAGTTTATTTTCAGCTTCCATTTTAGATTTTGTTATTAAGTTTTTTTGGAAAAGATTAAATAAAAAATATCTTGCAGCTCAATCACATTTTCAAAACCAGAGATCTTGTGAGAAAGAATGATGCAAAAATCAGCAAGCATCAAGAGACTACGAAGGAGGAGATGCTTCCAGGTGATGGTCATCTTGATCAAGGGTTTACTCGTCCTAAGGTATATTGGCCATCATCTAATTAATGATTTTTTCCATTAAAAATTGGCAAATTGACCAGAATGATTGATTTATTGTTGGAAGATGTGTATCTATTTAGACTAAGCTTCAATATCAGGCGTATATGTATACCTGAACAGAATTTGTCATGAACGTGGATCTCATTCCAAATTTATCCATTTGAGGCTGACTGGCATTCATCTTAAACCTTGGGAACTGTGTAATAATGAATTAAGACCAAGTGGGTCTGTAACTTCTGGGACCAAAATTAACCCAAAAACTGTGGCAGAAAAATATAACCTCCGAAAATGCAGGGTAGAAAATCAGTTCCTTTGAAATGGATCGTAGTATGAAAAGATTGATCTAAATCAATTGATAACCAGCATATTTGCTAATAAATTTAAAATTTTTTTAAAATTTTTTTTTTATTTTATACAAACTAATATTTGCATTGTTTCTATATAATTTGAGACTGGTTTCTGTGATAATTTCTGCTTAACATAACTAGCATGTTAAATTCTGAAACTTTTTGCATGGCTTCTGTGGTTTTGGAGATGCCATCCTGACTAAACCTTTTAACTTCATGATCAAAATCATATAACCTGATGCATGTTCTGATCTTACGATCAAAGTTGAATTAACATGATGCAGGTTTTGATCTTATTGCCCCTGAGAAGCATTGCACTTCGTGTCATTGAGAGATTAATACAACTAACTCCTGCATCTTCAAAGGTACTTGTTTCTTTGATTAGCTCTTTGCTCGTCATTCTCCTTTGGTAGTTAAGAGATTTTCTCAATATCAATATAGTATGAATTGGTCATACCGGAACTAGCTGATTAGACTCTGTTTTCAAACTCGATTTGCTCTCATTGTTGGCTGATTTATCTTGGGCTCCTTCAATAAGTTTTCAAGGCAATGGATACCTGTGCTTTGTCTTGGTTTAATTAAGACTGCATCAAATATATATAAAGCAAATGAGTTACCTCCCAACTCTTAACTCATTTACCTTTCTTCCAGACTTAAATATTCCAAAATGCTCGAAAATGCATAACTGAGCACATGGCTTTCTTTTATTGTCCCTACTTTTCAATAATGGAAAAGATTATATTACAAGATCACGCCCTTCTCTCTATATATATGTATGGCTAGCAAACATGCTGCTATAAACTTTATGTGCAGCATATGAGTTCTTGAATATAAACCTTCTGGTTGGGAAAGAAACTCAAAAAGTACTTCAAATATGATTGGTTACTTACATATTTTTTATATTGCCTGTGTAGACTTATTTGTGAATTTACTTTTGTTTTATATACATTATATTCTATTAAAGCAACAACCAAACTTAGTTTCATCAGGGAAGTCCATGGATTTTGAATTACCTTCTGAAGTTGATTTATTTTCTTCAGCAAAAAATGCTAGCACTCATTTTTACTTGGTGCTCCAAGCCTGGTTTATGTAACTATCTGTATGAGTAGTTTGGTGGTTTGTTAGTATTTGCAATCAGTTCTTGCATATAAAAGCATGTGTTAATTTTGTTGTTTATTAAATAAAGGATAGATGTAGCAAAAAATTTAATAAAGGATAGTATTTATAGGTTTTATTGTCTCCATATTGAATTATCTATTCTTTTCAGGTTAATGTGGAGCATCTTGACCGTTTTTATCAAGACTTTGGATCTGAAGAGATTGAAGGTGATGAGGAACAAGAGGAGCAATTAAAGAATGCTAAGGCTCAGAAGCCTCCGAAGCCTTCTGATCATCAATCACTTTTTAAGGGTGATACAAGGGATGACTTTATGATAGGCATTAAATTTACCAGGTAAGGTACTACTACTACTACTAACTATTATGGTGTCCACTAAATTCATTTCCCTTAGTAATTTTTTCCTCTTTCCAGGAAGACCATAAAGTTATATGGTGATTTCTATTCCTCAGACATCATTGTTGCTTCTCCTATTGAATTAATGACAGTAAGCATCAAGCAATTTTTTGAATTATCATTATAAGTCTATTTTCTGAAAGAATCTTAGATTATCTGCTAACCGCTCCTTGTATCACACCACAAAGGGGGATGTAAATGATCAACAGTAAGGATAATTATCGTAAATCAGCTTAGCGAATTATTGTCTTAATGGAGCATAGTGTTGCCTTATGATTAATATATTTGATTTCCATTTTAAAGGCATACTTTGTTGTTATTATTGTACAGTGATCTGAAGGTTCTTGGTGTCTTTAATTTAATAAGTTGAGCTTCTTGCTTTGCTGTTTTCTGTGCATTTGTATTTATAAGTATGATCTGCAAAGGGGGCATTTTCTTTTCATTACTGGTCTATCTTCCCTTTAATAAGATGTTCCAAAATCTCTTCAACCAATTATTAGAAGTCTTGCCATCTAAAATTTGAGTGTAACTTCAACCACTACGGCCTTTTCTTTGTCAAAGTGGGTTACTATGAGATGTATCCCTCTCCTGTTACAACATAGATGGATATTTAGCTGAGTTACCAAGCAACTACCAATTTAAACGTATGTACTTTCGGTCTTGGTTATTAATTTAACATTGTCTGTTCAAAAATCGAAGAAGTGAAGTCTCAACCTGCTTTCTCAGAGGGGCAATCACATTATTGAGATTCTTATCTACTTTTGCTGAGTCAGCTATGTAAACACAATAGAAGATTAATAAGGAGTCTTCATGTCACGTAAGAGAAAGCTGCAGTGTTTGCTGTAAAGTTATATCTATTGTAGCATCTCTTTCTATATATTTTACCTTCTAGTTATCAAAAGTAATGCCTCAATGGTGCTTTTATAATACATCTAATTATCTTCAGTTCAAATTTAAGCATGTTACTCATAGCATGTATACGTGCGACCACTTTAGGCGCTTAATTGACGACTATTTATTTTTGCTAGAAATTTGGGAAGACAGCAAAAAATAAGGAATTGGACACTGACTACCTCTCTTCTATAGAGGTAATTTCTCATACATAGTAATCTACTTTTTAGAGTTTGCTTTTCTTCATATACGGATGCATCTCCTTCAAAAATGATGCAGGGTCGATGTAATAGAGAATGAAAGAGCATTTTTTATTGTATGAACAGGTTGTTATAATTGATCATGCAGATGTGATATCAATGCAGGTACATTCCGTGATAAGATTTATCTTTAAGGGTTTTTTTTTTTTTTTTTTTTGTTTTCCCTCTTGTTTATAATATATGGACTATATTGCCTAACCCTCTCCCTCCTCTTTCTTATTAATAATATCTAGAATTGGAGTTTTCTGACTTCTGTTGTTGAGCATCTGAACCACATACCATCAAAACAGCTTGGAACTAATATCATGCGTATTAGGCAGTGGTACATTCCAGTGACTTTCTCAAACTGATATGTTTTATATATTTTTTCTTTTTTTCTTTCTATAAGGAATAAATTTGATTCTTGAAACTTGTTTTCTTATTTAGGTATTTGGATGGATTTGCCAGATTTTATCGACAGACAATTATTTTAGGCTATTATTTAAACCCAGGTAATGGGGGTTTAGTTTCCACATCATTTTTTTTCCCATTCTTGAGATTAGACCCATGGCACTCAGTACGTGAATGTTAAGATAAAATAATAGCTTATTAGCCTTCTTGCCCCTGAACTATTGCGTCAAGGACATTTTGCCCCCTGAATTTCAAAATTTAAGACATTTTGCCCCCTAAACTTTCCAAATTCTGGACATTTTACCCCCTGACGTAGGGGGCAAATTGTCCTTAATTTGAAAAGTTCAGGGGGCAAAATGTCTTGAATTTAGTTTAGGGGGCAAAGTGTCCTTAGCCCCATAGTTCAGGGGGCAAAAAGGCTAATAAGCCATAAAATAATATTAAAAAGGTAGTTTATTGTATAATTTTTTTGGCACAAAATAAGTTTGTTTTTTTTAATAGGTATTTTTTCTTAAATAATGATATAAATAAAAGTTAAATATCAAATTTACCCTTTAATGAGTGGTTCACTTTCAAATTTGTAGTTTTTATATTTGATTTTTGAGTCTTTTAAGAACTGTCTCCAAGTCAACTCGTGAGACAAACTCAGGTTCTCAGATTATAATTAGTATAAATTCTGAAATAAATTTTACAAATACTAATCTTTCTCAAAGTTATCAGTGCGTCAGGTATTAAATTAAGATTTAATAGGTTTTTAATCATATACCATCATTTTTATTGTACCTTTGCTTTTAGAAATCATTCTAGTTTGGTTAAATACATCAGGGGTGATTGTACAGATGTAAAATGAAATAGAAGCCCCGTGAGTGTTTCTTTATGCTTTTTCTTCCAAACAGATATCTCTAATCTTTTTCCACATATTCTATTCCAGACATGAATGCTCTCTTCAATCACCATTGTGTTAATCATCAAGGAAAGGTATGTTTACTGTCTTTATTTCATTATTATACATTTATCACATTACATATAAGGATCTATTCTTTCTTACTTTTTAAGCTATTTCAAAACTTAGTTGCATAGGCATTTCTTTCTCCTCAAGCCTTGACAAAAATCATAGCTTTGTTTTAAAGGGCTACAAAGCAGAGAGGAAAATGGTAACTTTTGTCCTGTTTTTTTATTGGGAGAGGGAGAATCGATGTTATTGTTATAGATTTTTATATACATTGGTTTATGTAGCTTTTCTAGTCACCCTCCTTTCTAAATGTTTATATAACCATTGGTCAATTGATTGAAATTTGTGTGCATGAAGCATGCCTATGCAGTTGCAATGACATTGAAATGGAAAAAAAAAAAATAGAGAACTTGAAAAAATTGCAGTTTCTTAAACTTCAATAGACAGAGAAACCCACCATTTGTTTCTAATGGCAGGGATTGGTTTCCTGTTTAATTTGAGTAGTAATTCAGGAAATAAAAGAGAAAAAGTATAAATAGCATAAAATATAGGTTAACTAGTTGTCTCTACAGGTGAAGTCAGTGCGGGACCATAAAGGTGTTCTTCCTAAAGTTTTATCCCAAGTGCGGCAGGTAAACTTAACTAAATTTGCCTACTCTAGATTATACAATTTTTTGATGCTCTGCTTTTTTCAGATGCTGTTAACATACTTTCTTCTGCGATTTCCAAAATGAGTGTCTAGCTTCTAAGTGAGAACTGAATTGAGAATTTAATAGTTAATATATGAGACAATTATGTTCCCCATATGATGCAAGTAGTGGAATATGCTACATGCAGTAACTTCATATGGTATTGTGTAAGGTAACATCCATTTCGCTTCGGTATGCAATACTAGTTGAAAAGAGAACATATTGTATATTTGTTGTATTTTTGTATTTATTTGCCAATTTACTGATTTTACCTGGGAGGCTCACATCTTAGCAACCAAATACATAAGAACTTGTGAAAAGTTTTATTGAGCTACGTTTAAAAGATGGTAAAGATCAAACCAGTAGATATCATATTTCAAATATGATTGAGCGGCACAAAAACTATGTTTTCTGGCTCACACTTAGAAGACAAGCCACTTTGAACCCTTTTGACACCTTCTAGTTTAGGATTAGAACCTAGGTTCCTTGTAGAGTGTAAAAAGAAGAAGAGACATTGTTAACCGAAGTTATGGAGGGTTTTGTTCTTTTATTCAATTCAGTGTTTCTCATCCTCTCCTATAAGTAGTAAGACTGGAGTTGCACTTTGTTTCATTATTTCATTGTTTACAGATAGAGTTTGAATATTAAATCAAGCACTGCTAGTTGCAAAAACGTCCTTGTACTCTTTTCCTTGTATTATTTAAAAGTGACTATTAAACAATTGCGCTTATTGTAGATATATCGTAGGTCTGATATTTTATGTAGTTTAAATCTCTGATTTCCTGATTTGTGAATTTGCTCTCATCTATGCTGCTTATCTTCTTTTGGAGAAGTGGGTATCAAATGTAAATTATACTAATTTATCTTATGCTCTTCGTATTTGACAGATCTATGAAAGATTTGATGCAGATTTGATAGCTGATGTTGATGATGCTCGTCTTGAATATTTTGCTAAGAAGGTTCATTCTCTCAAAAGTTTTTTTTTTTTTTTAATGTGCAAAATAAATAAATAAATCTGTCTTCTTTTGCAGAGTCCTGCTAATATTATATTAGATTGCAATTGCTAATGGTACCTAGTTATAGGGAGGGTTTTCCAGCTCCTTTGGTTGAAAGTACCACTCTAACAATGAATATATAACTAAAGTAGAATTTCAGTTTAAAATTTTGGCATGATGAAAGTTAAAACATAAATATTCATCTCCTTTCTTGTATGGAAAAAAAAAAAATGAAGTCCACATCCCAAGTAAAATTCTAAAAACTTTTGCTTCCAGGTTATGGCAATTTGCAGTAACTTGTTTTTGTAATTCGGGTGCGGATGTAATAAGTCCTAAAATTCCTTCACTTACTTCAACTGTAAATAACATCATAGACTTTCTTACAAAAATAGAAATCTCAAGCAAATCCTAGGGAGTTAATTAAATACACATTGGACAGATCATCCATTTTATTGTTATAGCCTAGTTTGTTATGACTGTATTCTTGGAAGAATGCTAATGCTATATTTAACATGGTTATTGGTTGTTTGGAAGCTTAAGTACATTGGCACCTCAATTTCTTATCTTTGAGATGTGCCTTGCAAGCATTTAACCCAACAATAGCTAATTTGAAGTTGGCAAAGATATTTGGCCGGGGCATTTGACATGTATTTGAACTTATAAAGATATGAATACTTGTCCATGAACATATTGCTAACTCTATCACCTCAATTTGTGTTTATCTGACCTTTGTTACATATCAACTTATTTATTGATGACTTTCCTGATCCAGGTGTTTCCTAAGATAAAAGATTCCGAACAGGTATTTCTTAACCTTTCTATGATATTTTCCTATAAATTTCATAGTAAAAGTGCATCTCGTTATAATTTTTCTTGATTCGTCTTTTTCAGGGTGGAATTATGATATTTGTCAGCTCATACTTTGAATTTGTTCGACTTCGAAATTTCTTGAAGTCTCAAAATGCATCATTCTGTTTACTCGGGGAGTAAGATACTCTAATTCTACTTTTCTTCGATGTTTTTTCAAGTTGAATTGTTGGTGTCGTCTGTGAACCTTCTGTCATTGTTGTGAAACTTTGCATTCCACTACTTTTAAGACATAATCTTTTATTTTTTTCTCTAGTTACACAGATCAGGGAGACATATCTCGTGCACGGGATTGGTTTTTTAAAGGGAAACGAAAGATTATGCTGTACACAGAGAGGATTCATTTTTATCGCAGATATAAGGTTATTTTAAACAGCTTTTCTCCCTATATTCCTATCACTGTGTTATTTTCATATTTAACACCCCACATCGCCATTTACTTTCTGTAAGATTTTCTATAATTTTAATTTATGAAATTGGGAATGAGTAATTGTGTTGATGCATGTTCTTAACACTTCTGAATTTTCCTGTTGCCTAGATTCGCGGCATTCAGAATCTGATCATCTATTCTCTCCCAGAGAGGAAGGAGTTCTACCCTGAGGTGAGTATTATGTTCATCAAGTTGATCAACCTCTCCTCTAGCTCAGCTCTCAGTCTAGATCTAATGAGTGCATACCTCTTGTTTTCCAGATTGTCAATATGCTTGAAGGATCAGATGACATGGCATGCACCGTATTATTTTCTCTGTATGATAAGCTACGGGTAATGTATTGTGATCTTGTTATAGTTCAGTTTTGTAATATGGAAATGCATCCAGCATCTCTCCCCCATTGCTATATTGCAGTAGATTTTGTTGTGATGATGGTAGTGGAGGGTGATAATTGTATAGGAGCCTTCTGCCATTCACCTGCTGAAAGCAGCAGTATTTGCCGCAATGGTATTGTTTTTAGTGTTTGGCAAAGATGTTTTGAGGTTTTTTAAACAGCACTAGCCCTATAATCCTTAAATTATGTTTAACATCACTGCCAAATGATTGAAAAGTATTTCATGAGAAAGATAGGCAAAGAAGCATGCATGCATACTTAGTTTCTTGGTCGCCAAGATCAACATATAGTCACATATATGAAATCTGTGCTTAAGTTATCTGAGTCTCTTTTCCCTTTGAATGTTTAGTTTGCTGACATCAATATATTTACCTTCTTCTGAATTCTGCCATGCTTAGCTTGAGAGAATTGTGGGATCTTCTGCTGCAAAGAGAATGATCAAATCCGAGAAGGGCGTCTTTGTTTTCTGCTGATACACTTATTCTTGCCAAGAGATCATAGCTGCTAATCAAAGACTAATGTAAAGCAAGTTTCCACAGGGAGCCCTGAGTTTAACGAGGATTGCTAATTACCAATAGAAAATGTCATCAAATGCTTTTAGAATCTCTATGTTCTTGCTTTCAGAAAGAAAATCCATCATAGTTTAGTTGTTTTTTGTGCCACATGCGCACCTGCTCGATCCTAAAATCCTACTTGTGCAATGCAAAAACGTTGTCCTTGGCCTCCTTGTTGTGTAATTTAAGTAGTAGATTAATGTAGAAGTTTAGAATATTTCATATAAAACAATCCATTACAAAGTGATTATTTTATATCAAAAGGTATATGGGGGTGTCTTAAAAACCAGTCTAAGGGTGGCTTTCAGTAGGTAGTCATCATGTATACAAACAAAAGCTTGGAGTGTGGATTGCCTTCGCAGCTTCCTCAGCTAGAGTATAACAGCACTTGAACCTTGATAGTCATCATATATACAAACAAAAGCTTGGAAGAGTGTGGATTGCCTTCGCAGCTTTCTCAGCTAGAGTATAACAGCACTTCAACCTTGATAAAGTGTTGACTTCTTTCTTGCACAAACCAGCGAAAACCAAAGAATTGTCTGTTTCAATTTGAATGGATTGGATATATAGAGTATATGTGCAAGGTAAAGAAGCCATTGCCTTTTTTTTTCAAGCTAAATCTTATGTATCAGATTGTTAAAGATGAATTCCAATTCAGAAGCAATGTGATTTAAAACTAAAGCTTTCATAATACTCAATTGAATGCAAAACAACATGGTTACAATTCACTAAATCCCACAGAAAAGATGGATGGATACATTCGATAAAAAAAAACATATTACAGTATCCCAACAATATCAAAGCTTGTTAGATATCATCAACAAAAATCAACAATTTCATATTGTGCAAGTAATTTGGTATTTTGCTTAGGGAAGAAAAGCACCATATTCTGCGAGAAAAATACCATTAGCACCAACCTGAATAACTGTAGCAACAGGGGAAGACGGGTTTGATTCATTCAGTATGTGATATATAACTTGCCTTTTTTTGATATTGTTATGAAAACAGTAATGATGTACATATATACAATAAACCTTAACAGATAAAAGGGAAAAACAATAAAAGGGAAAAACATGAAAAAATTGAAGCACTTACAGGAGCTCTGAACTTCAGTAGCTGCTTGAATTGCTGCATGTGCCATCTCTGCTACAACCATGTTGAGATATAGATTATGCGATCACAGTGATTTGATCCTTAAATTATTTTGATTGTTATACTAAAGATGGAACTATCATTGGCCAATTTGTCTCAAACTACAATTTTCTCAAATGGCATTGAAGAAAATTTGAGCCTATTTCACCAAACATAAGTTCTACATATGAAGAAACTACTTGTTAATTGGCCAAAAAGAAAGATAAAGAAAGGAAAAAAAGAAAAAGAAACTACCTGCTTGCCAAGTAGAATTGCAAACTTTTCTGTTGAAAGTTGTTCTTCACATTCCTTTGCTTTGACATAAACATGTATTTCAATTTTAACATTTACTTTCAGATGACCTGGCAAAAATGTTGTAACAGTCAAGAGAATTTTTCAATCAACATGATGGTAAAATGATAAATTCTTTATGTAAAAAGCTATCATTTGAAATTATCAATTGATGCAAAACTGGTAGAAGGTACCCATTTAATTTTTTTGAAAGTTGGGTAATGTCAATAGTAAGATTAGACAACAATAAAGATAAAAAAAAAAAAGGCAAATTATACAATACACCGGCGGTGGAGTTTAGCAGACTACACAAGCGGGTCCTGAAGGGTGACATGTGTCCTCTAGGGACTAGATTGAAATATTTAAAACTTAATTAATTAAAAAAAATGGACATATGTCAACTCCATAACCCAATTGTGGAGTCCAAAATTTACACCGTCAGTGTATCAAATAATTATCCAAAAAAAAAGAATTTGTCCAATAAACACGCCGTTTGTTTTTATGAAAAGTACAAACTTAGTTATTGACATTCTTAGAATGATAGTAGACAATTTGGGTTATATAAAAATCATGATATAGCAGCAATAGAGACCATGCCTTTTGTAGCACCAATTAAGTTAATTATATGCCTATCTGCATATATAGTACTGTTAGTGCAGATGAAAGAAATAAGAGATCATAAAGAAAATGAATGAAAGGAAGTGGGAGCAATGAAATGCTTACCACAAAGTCCTGCTATTCGACTATGCCTCCACCGTAATTACGACTAATTGTCAGGAGAGCAAATATCAAATTATTGTAAAATTAATTGTCCTGATATAGTGTCTGATCGGTTGTCGGCGATTATAAAAATAATCCCCATAAAAACCTAACTAAGTAGATAGGACAAGTAGGGATCGAATCCCACAGAGAAGAAGAATAGACTTATCCAAAGGATAAAATCTTCTCAAGAATTTCAAAAGATTTGCTTAAAAACAGGTGATTAAAAATAACAATTAAAAAGAAAAATACTTAAACTAAAAATAAAGCAAAGTAAATTAAATTTAAACTATAGCAATTAATAAAAAAAAACAATAATAAGAAAACACACTTCTTCTCCAATGGTAGAAATCAAACAATTTAACTATAGATCATTGATTTAAAAGATGAATTTAATATTTTATTCTTGATTAATAATTTATCTAGGGAAACCCTAACATGCTTATTAGATAAAGATCCTTCTCAGGTTAAATTATCCCTATCATCTTTAACAATCAATTTCCTTCTCAGGGTGAAATATTGATAAGAACAAAGCATTAAGAACAATTATTCACACATGCATAACAAGTAAAACGAAACTTATTAAATAAGGTTTACCAATCCCCTCGGACCGTTTCTCAACGAACACAATTTGTTACCACACAATCAAGCTTGAGTTCTCACTCTAACTTAGATTTAACTATAGATCTATCCAATTACATCAATACTGGCCACATAAATCCATAATCATCAAGATCATAAAATAAAATAGAGATTAGCAAACTATCAATCAAGAACAAACATTAAATTATAAGCACAAAAATCTCACCATAATTAATTGATTGAAATCACCAAAGGATAAGAAGTATTAAGAAATTAGCTACTCATGGATTTGGGAAAATCCATGAGAGGCATAAGAAAACTTATAGGACCTTGGGGCGAATTCCTCCCTTGATGGTGGCTAGGTACATTGCACCCCTCTATGCAAAGAGAAGGTGTCGACTCCCTTGACTAGAACTAGAAGAAAAAAAAAAGAAAAGATCAAAAGAAAGAGATCTAGAATTGTGTTTTTTAGGGTTACATAAGGTGGCTATTTAGAGTGGACTAATTAGACTCCATATAGACTTAGGAAGGGTGTAGGACGGTTTAGAGGCTTGACTTGGTCTCCAAGTTGGCTTAAAAGTCTTCCTAGAACCGAAATTAGAGTAAAATTCAGACTCTAGAAAATTCTGGAATCGCTCAGTAACTTCAAAAGCAATTTCGGGCTTGAAGATGGCAGAACTGAGCTTTGGGCTTCAAAGCAAAGTTGTAGATCTCGGAGTTAGCTTTCCAACGCCTACACACGGGCCTAATTTGGAGGTCTGAGCAGAAAGTTATGGGCTTTTTACCGAGACTGCGCTGAATCCTAATCCAATTAGGATTAGTATGCGGGAATTGAATATTTTTATTGGGTTGTGCGGCACCAATTGGGACTTTGACTCCAATTTTGGGCTTATATGGGCTGCATATGTTACCTGTCGAAACGTTTGGTTCCGGGGAACCCTGTCGAAACGACGTTGGAAATGGAGTCGCCACTAATCCTTTTTTCTAAGGTGTGATTAGCCACCTAATTGTCTTGATTAATCTAATGAGGTCCAGTGCTTGGCGTGGGACCCACTAAACCTACGGGTCCGGTCTGATCACCTAGACCTAGGTTCGAGAGTCATTTACGCCCGGGGAAGGATCAACACCCCCGGTACGCCCGTCAAGTGACGGTACCTCTAAGCCAAACTAGATCTAATTGCGGGTCAACAATAAAAGGTTGCTTTTAGTGTGCCTTTTAAAAGAAATGGTGATTTTACTTTTTCTCAAATCTTATTAATTCCTAAAAAGAGGCTACAAATGCTTAATGATGCATGAATTGGTGAATTTTAGTTAATCAGTAGACGACAGTATACTTGAAATTAGCCCAAAACCCTTCCTACGCATTATAGGGGTATTTCGGAAATAATCCAATCTCGGAGCGGGATCCAAGAAATCGTACCCGAGTACATTTACTTGGAACCCACCCATCATAGTAAAATACGGTTGTTTACTGACTCTTATTTGCGCTAACTCGCATGAAGGACATTTAAAAATGCGTGAAAGGTCATTTTTTATTTATATGCATTAACACGAGTCTACCCGAAATCAATTCTGTAAACCCTTCCCACGCATTATGGGGGTATTTACGAAAGTGACCGGTCTAGATAGGACACCCGGAAATTCGTACCCGAGTACACTTATCCGAGAGGCCCTTCATCTCGGTAAAAGACAAATGTTAATACATTTTTAGCAGGATCAAAGTGACATACTATATAAATGGCATGGATGCATGATTTTTCATTAATTCTACCACTAATTACTAATTATTACAAATTCAAAGGCTTTAACAAAGCCAAAGGTAGATCTAAATAAACAAAAAACTTAAAAGGAACGGAAGCCTAAAGGTCAATGGGACAAATCGGGGGACCCTCTGCACATAAAGTAAGCAATTAGCAACATTCAGGGACCAAATAACAAGGATTAAATGTAAGAAATATGAAATAAGCACCTAATTGCACAATCATATCATCAATTTCCAAAATCAAGTAGTAAATTGCATGAAATCCCCAAAGCAAAGGCCAAAATGCACTTAATCAAGCAAAAGAAACCGAATCAAGGGTAATACGACATAAATCAAGAGATAGATTTCTAAATCAAGGGTGAACTTGAACTAATCACAAATAAAGCAGCAAATCAGGGACCATAATGTAAAAGGAAGGAACGTGATGTCTTTATGTGAACAAAATTAAAAAAAGGCACTCAATTAAGCTCAAACAAGTCTAAACCCTAAAATGAACTCAAACACAAGTTATTAAGAATTAGGAAAACTTCCCTTAATCTAACATAAGCTTAAAAGAGGATTAAGCCTTTAAACAAGCCAAATCTTGGTTCTTAACTAAAATTAATTCCAAGAGATTCATTAATCTCTCCATGAATTGACCTTTAGTCCCAAGGAATGAAATCCTTGATTTTTAAGCTTAAATTCTTAAAATAACAATTAGCTCTCATATGACACGAAATCAACTAGTAAGCTGATTCCCATTTTTAAAAATTTTAGCTTTATAATCAAAAGCTTCATTCTTATATTCAAGATCAATTCCGAAGTGACCATGAATCTAACTTGGAATCAAGCATGTTCAAAAATCAAAACTTGAATATAAAGACTTGATTCTCTCCTTTTTTTTTAAAGTTAAAATCTAAAGGAAATAATTAAACCTAAACTCTAATTATCTCTTTTTTGTTCTTTTCATTATATTATGACCAATAAGAATTTTAGCTTTAGCATAAAAAGATAATCATAAATCAAATCCATCATGTTTACTTAACTAAAAATCCTACCTTTTCAAAAAGCAAGTAAATTTTTGAGCAGAATCAATACTTCAATTAACAAGTTATCATCAGTTTTCATGAACATACATAAACTCACTAGAAAATAAT
Source organism: Corchorus olitorius (assembly GCA_001974825.2). Classification (NCBI taxonomy): domain Eukaryota; kingdom Viridiplantae; phylum Streptophyta; class Magnoliopsida; order Malvales; family Malvaceae; genus Corchorus; species Corchorus olitorius. The sequence continues at coordinate 41,838 of AWUE01019051.1, forward strand.
CCATTCAATCACTAATTTGGAAGCAAAGCACAAAGCATTAACCAAATAGCCCCTGATCGCATAACATCAAAGCAAGAGGGATTCGATTGAAGCAATTTACAAAGAATGCTCACCCAAAACGTTGTCGTTTCACTCAAACTCAGCCTTTAAACGACAAAGCTTTTCCCTGTTTGCTATCTTCCTCTTCCTCGACTCAAACTTCTTCTTCCTTCCACTCAAACCCTAGATCTCTAGCACCTCACCGCTTGCAACACTCCCCAACCCACTCAAGAATCAAAGCTTCGATTAGACTTACCCTCTCAACTCAATAAACTACAAGCCTCGATTTGAAAATCCCCAAGAAAAACAAAAAAAAACGAGCTTTCAAAGTGTGTGAACTCGAGATCGAAAAGGCAAAGCGTTGCTTGAGCCAGATCTGGACTCTTCAAACACTACCAGGCCTTTTGCTTCAACCTCGACTTCTTTTTTCTAAAACCCAGAGAGAAGCTCCCTGCAAACCAGTTTTTTTCAATCCTTCCCCTTTTTTCCTCTTTTTTTTTCTTCCTTAAAGCGTCCTCTGCCTTTTTTTTTGAGTCTCCCCCCCTAGATTTTTTCGAGACTCTTCTAGAATTTTCTTTTTTAGACAGCTAGCGCTCCATTTCTTCCTTCCTCATCCTTTTCTCCTAACCTATTTTTTTGTCCTTTCCCCAGGTTCATCCACCGATTCTGTTTCTTGTGCACGTGTGAAAGTGAGGGCTATTTTGTTTGATGACTATTTGGTTTATACCTGCCACTGATGTATCTGACCATATCTGATTTTCTTTGTTGACTTGATCCTGCGCTCCTTGTTGAATTATACCCTTTTTATGCCTAAAATGACAATTGTCCTAAGTGTTTTGTGATGATAGTGCATGATGCTGAATGTGCATATGAATCCCTTAACTGTGCCTAGACACTAATAATGGGTACCTAGATGACATGCCATGGCTACTTAAACTTTAAAGAATGCAAGCATGCTGCTATACTAGCTCAAAAGTGTAATCCTAATGTGACTTAACCCTAACTATGAATGCCATGAGATTTTTTAATGCAGTGGTGATGCAAATTGCAGTGTAACAAATGTTACTGAACCTATTAATGGTTAAGTGAAACTATGAAATGTATAAATCCTCCTGGGACTGAAAGCTGTCTATACTTTACTTTAAAATGCATTGTCCCCTGTTTTGCTCGGTGCTTATATTGGACCATCCCTTGATGCTTCCTGAATTGCTTTGAGCCTGTAGATTGATGATAGAAGTCTGGCTAGCTTGTGACCTGTTAGCCTTATTCTTGCTCATTCTTTTGGGATCCTTGAATTTTCTTGCTGCTTAATCTCTGATCTTCCCATTAAACTAGACAATTTATGCTCATCTTTGGACTTCATCGCATTGAGCAATTGAATCCATGTTGCATTCTACTGTGATATGTCTTGTGTGCTCCATTGTCATGCTTACTGCATTTTGACCTCTTGCATATTGCACTAAGTGTGTTTTGACTCTGCTACTGTCATTGGATACTGATTTTTGGCTAGAGTTTACTGTTTCTCTTTTTGACTTTGCTGAGGTGATCAAATTGGAATATTTCCTGAGATTGTGATGGCTGCATGAATAATGTTTTGCCTTGCCATTTAGAGTCACCTGCTGCATTTAGAACTCTGCTTTCCGAGTTTCCTCTTACCCTTGTATTTTTTGCCCTCAATATTGAATTTATGCTGCCTGCCTGTGTTGCCTTATCATGAATGCTTTGTTGCTTCTCGAGTGGCAGATTGGTACGTTGAGGCCAGGAATTAATCCTGAACCTCATGTCCCAAAATCTGCCTAAGACTAAAGCTTCCCCAGGCTTTTAAACATACTGTTTGCATTCTTCAACTTATTGTTGTTTTTTTTGGTGCGACCTTTGCTGTTTGCCTTGTTATGTTTGCTTGCTGCATTTCCTGCATCACTGTTGACCCCATCTTTTCTGTATTAACCTCTGCACACTCTCATGTACAGCCCTGCATAATGAGGTCTTTCAAAAGATTTTCAACGCACGGGTACATGGCTTGTTTGATCGTCCTTGCATGCCATCTTGCTCTGTCTGTTGTTGATTGCATTTTTGAAAAGAAAGCATATCACCAATTAATGGTGCCTATGCTTCCAGCCTGGGGAAACATTTTCTTCTGCATGTTGCACTAACCTGCAGGTTTTAGTCCTACCAAAAGATGCCTGGAGTTGCTATGGCACTAGACAAGGAATGGATGCCCCTCGACATGTGTTGTATGGGAAAAGAAGAAGGTGGAGGAACCAACAAGACCCAATATCCAATCTTTATGTGTATGGGACTATTAATGTAGACAAACTGTTTTTTTTCTCTCTTTTTTTTTGTAATCTTTTCCATTTTTTCAATTTTTTTGAATCTTTTTGCTTTGTTAATTATGCAAGCTACTTTGTGCATTACACACTCTTAAGGAAATAAAGTTTGCTTCTTATTAAGCCTAAAAGTGAGCCTAATTAGAATTGCCAACTGCTCCTAACTAAAAAAGGCTAATACCAAAACTTATAGCTAATGGTCCAAAATAAATAAAATAAAAAAAATTACTAATGCAAATAGTACATGAATTAAACTAATTTAATCATCCTTAAATTGCAAATTAAGAAAAATGCAATGGTACTAAATGGAATTGAACTCTAGGAAATTCATAACTATTTAGCTAACCTAAACTAAAAATATAACTAAGATGACCAAAGAGAACCCAGAGTATGCAAAAATGACCAAAATGCCCCTAGATGTGCAAAAGTGACCAAAATGCCCCTGGACGTGAAAAAATGACCAAAATGCCCATTGG
>AWUE01019052.1:0-43573 GCA_001974825.2 Corchorus olitorius
GGACTATTAATGTAGACAACTTTGTTTTTTTCTTCTTTTTTTTGTAATCTTTCCTTTTTTCAATTTTTTGAATTATTTTGCTTTGTAATTATGCAAGCTACTTTGTACATTACACACTCTTAAGGAAATAAAGTTTGCTTCTTATTAAGCCTAAAAGTGAGCCTAATTAAGAATTGCCAACTGCTCCTAACTAAAAAAGGCTAATACCAAAACTTATAGCTAATGGTCCAAAATAAATAAAATAAAAAATTACTAATGCAAATAGTACATGAATTAAACTAATTTAATCATCCTTAAATTGCAAATTAAGAAAAATGCAACGGTACTAAACGGAATTGAACTCTAGGAAATTCACAACTATTTAGCTAACCTAAACTAAAAATATAACTAAGATGACCAAAGAGAACCCAGAGTATGCAAAAATGACCAAAATGCCCCTAGATGTGCAAAAGTGACCAAAATGCCCCTAGACGTGCAAAAATGACCAAAATGCCCTTGGATGTGCAAAAAATGACCAAAATGCCCTTGGATGTGCAAACATAATAAAAAATGCCCTTGGATGCACAAAAATGATCAAACTGCCCCTGGATATGCAAAAATGACCATAATGCCCTTGGATGGGCAAAAATGACCAAAATACCCCTAGATGTGCAAAAATGACCAAAATGCCCATGGACGTGCAAATATGACCAAAATGCCCCTGGGTAAGCAAAAATGATCAATTAAGAAAAAAAAGTTGATTCAATTCATGGTCCTAAGACAAAAATGGGTGTCTACAACTGCCCCTCTTTGTGCATTTTCTAACTAATGGGAAGTTTACAAAATTATTTTTTGTATACTTCCTGTTTGGAAGGAAATGTGCAAAGACGTAGACACCCGTTCTACATGTATGCATAAAAGAATAAATTTTAAGAAATGTGATTCTATTGAAATCTGATTCTAAAATATAGACTCTCAAACAGAGACCTCGACCAGGATTTTAAAACAAGATGAGATTTTGAATTGAAAAAAAAAACTCTCTAACAGAGACCTCGAACAAGATTTTTAAAGCAAGATAAGATTTTGAAATGAAAAACTCTCTAACAGAGACCTCGAACAGGATTTTTAAAATCAGATAAGGATTTTTAAGATGAAAACTCTCCAACAGAGACCTCGAACAGGGTTTTTAAAATAAGGTAGGATTTTGAATTGGAAACTCTCTAACAGAGACCTCAAACAGGATTTTAAAACAAGATGAGATTTTGAATTGGAAACTCTCTAACAGAGACCTCGAACAGGATTTTAAAACAAGATGAGATTTTGAATTGAAAACTCTCTAACAGAGTCCTCGAATAGGATTTTAAAACAAGATAAGATTTTAAATTGAAAACTCTCTAGCAGAGACCTCGAACAGGATTTTGAAACAAGATAAGATTTTAAATTGAAAACTCTCTAGCAGAGACCTCGAACAGGATTTTGAAATAAGATAAGATTTTGTTTTAAACTGAAACTCAAGCAAGAACTCAATCGATATTATAAGGAAAAACAACTTTTCTTTCTTTGAATCGAAGTTTTGTCGTTTTAAGGTGAGAACTCAAGATAGCTCAGCATCATTTCTACTCCGTCTCTTTTGGCATTTCGTTAACAAACTTTGCTTTCATTCCAGTTTGAATGCATTTCGCTGATGATTCCCTTCTTGTAAGACATATCCCCCCTTGTAGAACGCTTGCAACACCTTGAAAATTTACCTCCCATATCAATTTTCCAGCTTATAATGCAACTAAGATCTACGTTCCAACTTATTGCCTCTTTATGATTGAATGCCATGCATGATCATGTCGTTCAAGCACGTTCGATCAGTGTTATGGTTTTGTAATGAAATGCACAAACCAGTATTCCTCTCGACAGAAGGTGTGTGGAAGAAAACCATATTATTGAAGAAAGATTTTTGACAGCGAACACGCATATATACATGTATATTGAAAGAAAAAAGTTTATAAAGGAAAAAAAATGTTGTTCTAATAATAATGTATATAAGAGTAGAATTGACCGCATGGCGATGAATACTCCGACGATTTTGAACGATGGATAATTCCCTTGCATTTCAATTGGCCCTGTGTGTGTGTTTCCTTTTTTACTTTTGGTCATCACAGGTAACTCTGAACTGCTCGCTCACCCTTTCGACCTTACGAGACTATTGAGCAAGACTCCACTGTTAATGCCTTCCCATCCTTTGCTTGAATCGCCCATTCGGGTTTTCAATTCAAGAACCCCCATTGGATTCAGGCTGCCCTTTGCGGGTTTTCAACCTGAACCCCTCCTTTTTATTTATTTTCTTTTTTCTGACCTCTCTCTGTTTTAGGCCAAGTTTTTTTCTTTTTCGACCTCTTTCTATTTTAGGTCCAGTTTTTTTTTTAAAATTTAAATTTAACTCCTTTTAGGCATAATATTTCTTCACTGCATCCGAATTGATTGGACTTGGCAATTCGACCCCATCCATCTCTTGTAGTATTAAAGCACCTCCAGAGAATGCTTTCTTTACAATATAAGGTCCTTCCCAATTTGGTGCCTATTTGCCCCTTGGATCTCGTTGTTCCGAAAGAATCTTCTTTAGAACCAACTCTCCTTCTTTGAACTGCCTAGGGCACACCTTTTTATTGAATGCCCTGATCATCCTTTTCTGGTAAGTTTGTCCATGACAAAGGGCCATCAACCTTTTCTCTTCCATGAGATTTAATTGATCATATCTTCCTTGTTCCCACTCAGCTTCATCTAACTTGACTTCACGGTACACCCTTATGTAGACACCCATTTTTGTCCTGTATCCTTCAATTTTAATCAACTTGTTTCTTATTTGGCATTAGGATCACCTAGGGGCATTTTGGTCATTTTCAAGAATCTAGGGGCATTTTGGTCATTTGCACATTCAGGGGGGCATTTTGGTCATTTTAAGTTCACATTTAATTTAGGTTAACTAATTTATTCTTAGTCATCTAGATTGCATTTGAAAAAGCAAAAAATCTTAGAATGTGCATCTTGGGCTTTTAGCATGATTCATTAGTATAGTATTAGGAGTTGGTTTGCTAAATATCATTTATCTTTAATTGCATTCAAAAAAGGAGGGTTCAAGTTTTTACATGGCATATTTATCTTGGCATTTGATCATTTAGGCGCATTTGTAAAAAGTCACACCAATCATTTATCCTAATATACAACTATTTTAGAAAGTCAACTTGGTTTAGGTATAGTTGGATTCTTCTTTTGCATTGCATACATATATTACCTAGCCTCCATTTTGTTTTGGCTTTGCTATCACCATTAAGATAAATTAAAAGGAAACCTGACATTGAACTTTGTCTTTGATTATTTTTGGCATCACAGTAGAAAGATAAGAAAAGTAACATTGTTTTGTTTTGCTTTGATTTCTAAATTTATCATGATAATATCCTATCCTATCAAAGACATCCTTCTCTCTTCACCCATTTTGCATCAAACATCAATATATTTTACAAAATACAAAAAAAAAATGATTTTCATTTCACATTGGCATACAAAATACAAAAAAAAAATGATTTTCATTTCATATTGGCATTTTTTTTTGCATCAGATGGCATGTACAAGGAGGTGTTTTGCATTTCTTGAAGTCTCATTTTCCTTGCTCTTTTCTTTCTTCCTTTATCTCTTAATAGGTTGAATTTGATGCAATGCCAAGCTTGTGCATTAAGAGTCTCCCCTGCAAATGTCAATATGCAACAAAGTGACATGAGTCAATTTAATTCCAGGTTCAAATCAAGAAAATCAGTAAGAGACTATAAAGAAGGTCAAGCGAAAGAGTCACCTGCAAGTTTCGTGCAGTTTCATTTTCAAGTTTGATAGCTTAATAAAAGATGACAGTGGGGCTTCCAAATTCAGTCACACAATCATATGATCATTCAACAAAGGCAAGCATGGCAGTGGCATTCAAATATGACCAAGGCAATTAGATCTTCAACGGAAGACATTTGAAAACAGCAAGCACAAGCACGAATGACAGCAAGTTATCCAGGGAGCAAGAAAAGAACAAGACAGTTGCAAGCAGAGAGATATCTAGCACAGTAATAGGAAGATTAAAAGGAGCAACCCTAAACACACAAGCAACAATAAATTCAAAAAAACAGGGACTAAATTTAAACTTCACACAAACTCATCACAGTGAATTTAAACCATTCAGTCACAGAGAGGAAAGTTACCTGAAAAAAAGATTGCTCATCTCCCTTGCCAGCTCATTCTGCCACCTCAGAATCCTGATCTTATCATTCCCAACAACCTGCAGAGAGGACAAAGTTTGTTAAAGCCAAAATAGGGGAAGGGGATGGACACAAAAAAAAGAGGGGGACTGGATTCATTGAAAAAAAATGGAGAAATAGCTCTCGAAATCTCTCTCTCACCACTGGGCACTAGACTCTCTGGAAAAAAGCTCTGCTAGCCTTTTTTCTCTCCACACACGGTACAAACACTGATTCACTCATCTCCCTCTCCTGCACACATTCTCAAGATCGACACTAAATAGACAGCTTCATCTCTCCCTCTTATCTACACACACTCTCTCTCACCACACAGAGAATTCAGCTCTCCATCTCTCGGCTCTCTCCCACTCAGAAAAAGGAACAAAAAAAAGCAACCAGATCCTACACACTCACCTACACACAGAAAAAAAACTCTCGAAAGGCTCTCTTATGAACCTTCATGCTTCTTCATAAAAACTCTCTCCATTCATTTTTACTCACGGATCTTTCCTCTCTCGTTTCCCATTCTGCACATTCTTGACCCTTCCATACAGCATACACCATTAAAATTCCACACAATCCACACACTACACACTCTCATAAACACTCAATCCAGTAGCCAAATAGATGAAAAAAAAAGTAAATACCAAAAAAAAAGAAAGAGAGGTTTCGAGATCTTACCAGTTCCATAGAAACAAAAATTTGGGTTTCTCTCCTTGAGCTAAAGACGCGGGTCGAATCGAAGGTCCATGGGGATTGGAGAGTGAAGATTTCGACGATGCTAGGGTTCATTTGAGAATGGAAAAGGCTTAGTAAGTCGGGGTTTCGGGAGAGGCTTGGAGATCTTAGTAGTTTGGAGCTTCAATCGGAGAAACTGAATGGTGGATGGTTGGGAAATAATCAAGGGATAGACATATTTGAAAATCTGACCAATCCAATGGCCGGATTCCAAGATCGAGGAAAGCTTAGAGGTTTCGGGTAAGCTTATATTCGATAGGCTAGAGGGTCGATTTTGAAGAAAACAAGGTTGGATTCGGGTAGGGGGCGTCACGAGGAGGTTTCTTGCAAATTTTCAAGCCCAACGGTGTTGGTTGTCGGCTCGGGCATGGTGGTTGAGGGTGGTGGCGATCTCCGGTAGGGCAAGGGGTGGTGGCTAGGGTTTAGTTGGGAAAGAAGAGTTGAAGAAAGAGGAGAAGACGAGGTTTTTATATTAGTCCGTACGGATCAACCCGTACCTGGCTGAGCCTCAAACCGACCCGGAGTTAATTATCCAACAGGCCATGCCCACTTTCAAGCAAGGTAATTTCTGGGCTTTTAACTTCCTTTCATTTGGGCTTTTAGGTTTTACATTTAGGTCTGTGCTTCTATTTATTATTGGGTCTTTAATATTTAAAGTTCATTCACGCATTTGGGTCTCAAATTGTTATTTGTTTTCATTGGGCCTAGTCTAGTTCACATTAGTTTAAGGAATTTAGCTCAATTCTTAATAAATTGGTAAAGAATGAAATTTTGGGATTAGTTTAATTTCATATCTTAGTTTAATTGTCAATAGAGTAATAAAAGAAAAGGAAAAGGAAAAAAGAAAAAGGTTAGGATTAACTTAGCTTAATTACCTCATAGTTTCCATGATTAATTTGAAATAAAGTAGGTTTATTTCCTTTAAAATCATGTGCATTCATATTTTAAATTCTATAGATAGTGTTTATTCATATTATTGATTTTCCAATTGTGCTTTTTGCCTCCTGAATTTTTGCTAATCTTTTACTTGATATGCAGAAAAGTCCCTGGTTTGTCCAATTTGGCCCTGAAGCTTTTAATTTCTTTCAAATTTGTTCTTTGTTAGTTTAATTTCAATTTGGTTAAACTTGGGTTTGTAATAATCTAGTAACCTAGAGTAGATTTAAAGTAGAGTCTAATTGCATGCATATCATATTCATTACTTGTATACTTTAATTTTTTGCATTTCACGCCACCACACTAAATTGCGATTAATAAAGAGGTGTTTAAGCTATGACGGGCCAATCTCGGGTAAAGGTGCTCGGGCACGACCTCTCGAGATTTCGCTCTGAGATTGAATGATCTTTACGAATATCCTCGAAAGGCCGGGCTAGGTTCGTGAAGGTCGATTTAAGTAAACTCCTTTTTATTAATCAACTAAAAACTGGACTTTGCATCTATCATCTCATACATGCATTAGGTAATATCTAGGTTAAAATTGGAAAAAATGGTAAAAATGAAAAAAAAAAGTCAGAAAATTAAAAGATGCAATAAAAAGGGATTTTCCAAAAATGTTTTCTCCATTAAGTGTTCTCTTATGCAGTTTTCAAAAGAAATTAAAATTGGTAATCAAGAGCTTTTAAGATTTAAATAGAGGTTTTCAAATTCAAATCAGACTTAGTTTATCAACAGAAGACGGAAAAAGATTTCCAAAACAATAAGAAAAGAAGATTTTCACACCATTTTTAGGAAGACTAAAATGGGAGTTTTCAAAATAAAGTAAAAAACTTTAAAAAACAAGAATAAAAGGTTTTGACACTGCATTTTCAAAACCTCTTCCCGGTGCGGAAGATTCAACAAGAGAACAAACAGTGAAAGAGAATCGAAATAGAATTGGTCGACGGCGTTCGATCATATTCTTCGAATTCTCGACATCGTTTTCAAAAATTGTTTTATTTTCTTTTATAACCCTTTTCCTCTAATAATCAAGATTTAAAAGCAACCTTTAGAATTAACCCATTAGATTTAGTTTAGGCTAGAGGTACAGTCGTTTGACGGGCGTCTCGGGGGTGCTAATCCTTCCCCGAGCGTAACCGACTCCCGAACCCATAGACTCTGGTTAAACAGACATGGTTAGGTTTAGTACTACCTTCGCCAAGCCTAGGTTAGTATTAAACTTAAGATAGGTGGCTAATCACACCATAAAAAAGATTAGTGGCGACTCCTTCTTACCAACGTCGTCTCGGCAGGGTTCCCCGGTTCCGAATGTTTCGACACCTTAGTGAGGGAATTTCCACTTCCATTGGCACCACTGCTTCCATCCCATATACCAAAGAATAAGGAGTTGCCCCGGTGGAAGTCCTGGCACAAGTTCTGTAAGCATGCAAGGCAAAGGGCAGTTTTTCATGCCAATCTCTATAAGTTTCAGTCATCTTCCGTATGATATTCTTGATATTCTTATTTGCTGCCTCTACCGCACCATTCATCTTTGGGCGCCTTGGGGCAGAATTGCTATGGATAATTTTAAAACTGCGCACAGGCAGCAGCAATTAACTGGCCATTCAAATTCATCGCATTGTCAAATAATTTCCTTCTTTACGAATCTAAGGACCACTGATTGTGTTATGCTGGAATAAGATGCTGCCTCCACCCATTTAGTGAAATAATCAATCGCAATCAGAATAAACTGATGACCATTTGAAGCCTTAGGATTTATTGCTCCGATCACATTTATACCCCACATTGAAAATGGCCACGGGGACACCATTACATGGAGTGGGTTAGGAGGAGTATGTATCTGATCCGCATATATCTGGCATTTGTGACATCGTCTTGCATAGTTGATACAATCAGTTTCCAAAGTTAGCCAATAATACCCTGCTCTCATAACTTGTCGGGCCATCCTATGCCCACTGGCATGACTCCCACAAATTCCATCATGCACCTCTGCTAGTATTCTTTTAGCTTCAGCCGAGTTCACACATCTCAACAGAACTTGATCTCGGCTACTCTTATATAGAACTTCCCCATCCAAAAAGTATCCCAATGACATTCGCCTAATCACCCTTTTGTCATTATCCGTTGCACGCTCAGGGTATCTCTGATGCTTAAGATACTGTACGATGTCGTAATACCAAGAATTCCCATCCGGCTCTTCTTCTACGCTCATAACATGAACAGGCGCTTCCTTTAATCTCAGTTTAATTGGGGGTATATCCATGCCTCCTCCAATTTTAAACATGGCGGCTAATGAGGCTAAAGCGTCAGCCACTTGATTTCCTTCTCGTGGGACGTAGTGAAAGGATATATCTTCAAACTGTTCCCTCAACCCCAATATGTGCTCTCGATATGGGATTAACTTAGAATCTCTCGTTTCCCATTCTCCCTTCATTTGGTACACCACCAGAGCTAAATCACCATAGACTTCTAACAATCTGATCTATTTCTCGATAGCCATCTGAATCCCGAGCACACATGCTTCGTATTCCGCAATGTTGTTTGTGCAAGGAAAGTCTAATCTTGCAGTCGCCGGGAAGTGATCCCCTTCTGGTGAAATCAACACAGCACCGATTCCATGCCCCAACATATTGGATGCTCCATCAAAATACACTCTCCATTTCGTTGGTTCCTTCGAAGCTTCATCTTCAACATTCATCACAGCCATGAGATCTTCGTCCGGGAATTCAAACTTTATGGGTTCATAATCATTACTTGCTCTATCTGCCAGAAAGTCGGCCACTGCACTTCCTTTTATGGCCTTTTGAGACACGTACACTATATCATATTCAGATAAGAGTACTTGCCACCTTGCAATCCGTCCAGATATCCCAGGTTTCTCAAATATGTATCGAAGTGGATCCAATTTGGATACCAACATCGTTGTATGGTATAACATATACTGCCTTAACCTCTGAGCTGCCCATGCCAATGCACAACACATTTTCTCCAGAGAGGAATAATTCGACTCATATTCTGTAAACTTCTTGCTCAAATAATAAACTGCCTGCTCTCTCTTCCCTGACTTCTCTTGTTGGGCTAAAACACAACCCATAGACTTTTCAAACACTGTTAAATACAAAATCAAAGGTCTTCCTCTTTCTGGGGGCATCAAAACAGGTGGATTTAACAAATACTCCTTGACTTTCTCGAATGCAGCTTGGCATTCTTCATCCCATTCACCTGGATTGTTTTTCCTCAACAGTTTAAAAATGGGATCACATTTTGCAGTTAGCTGAGATATGAAGCGAGCTATATAGTTCAAACGCCCCAGAAATCCTCGGACTTCCTTTTGGGTTTTGGGTGGTGGTAAATTCCGGTTTGCTCTGACCTTATCAGGGTCCACTTCTATTCCATTCTGGCTCACCACAAAACCTAGCAACTTTCCTGATGTTGCCCCAAATGTACACTTTGATGGATTCAATTTGAGTTGATACTCTCTGAGTCTTTGGAATAATTTCTTCAAATTTGCCAAGTGCTCTTCTGGTGAGTGGGCTTTAGCAATCATATCATCTACGTACACTTCTATCTCCTTGTGCATCATGTCTTGGAATAAAGTCACCATTGCCCGCTGATAAGTAGCCCCTGCATTCTTCAGCCCAAATGGCATAACCTTATAACAAAACGTGCCCCATGCTGTCACGAAAGCAGTCTTTTCCTTATCTTCAGGGGCCATCTTAATTTGGTTATATCCCGAAAATCCATCCATGAAAGAGAACAAGGAATACCGGGCTGTATTGTCTACTAGAATATCAATGTGAGGCAGTGGGAAGTTATCATTAGGACTGGCTCTGTTCAAATCTCGATAATCCACACACATCCGGACTTTTCCATCTTTCTTCGGGATTGGACAATATTAGCCTGCCATTCGGGATATATAATTTCCTCGAGAAAACCTGCATCAAACTGCTTCTTGACTTCTTCTTTGATCTTCAAGAGCATATCTGGCTTCATTCTCCTTAATTTTTGGTGTACCGGCGTGCATTCTGGTCTTATTGGTAGTCTATGGACTGCCACTTCAGGGTTCAATCCTGACATATCTTGATATGACCATGCGAACACATCTGCATAATCCTTAAGCAGTTCCACCAACTGTTGTCTGTCTTCCGAAGCCAAAGTGGTGCCAATTTTTACCTCTTTCTTATTCTCTTCTGTACCCAAATTTATTAATTCAGTGGATTCTTCATGAGGCTGGATTTGCCTTTCTTCTTGCTCAATCAATCTCATGAGGTCTTAGGGTAGCACTGAGTCCTCGGCATATTCCTCAGCCATGTCATTGTTACACACAGGCCTTTCGAAAATATTTGCAGGGCTATCAAGTTCGTCTTTGCATTCATTGTCAGTTGGCCTGAAAAAGAAGTAAATAGAATATATACATATAGAGTATAATAAAAGTGAATTAAAAGAATAAATAGCTGGTATTAAATGGGTGAACGAGTAGAAAAACTTGATCGTGCATTTGATTTCATTACTCATCATAATATAAAAAACATGATTTGAATAAAGTCATGACCATGAAAATGGAATTCAAACATGTTTTTAGGAAAAGTACTGAAATTTTAGAAGTCTTATTACATTTCATTGCTGACAACAACTGGAAACTCAAACTCAGTCCAATTAACCTCCTCTGGACCCGATTCTGCAGGGTAAATCCATGGGCATCTATCTTCCTTTCCATCTTCCACTACGTTCACAGACAAGTCCTGGAACTTTCCCTTGACCGCTGAGATATCAGTAGTTAGATGAAGAGCATCTATCTTCTCTGAAGGGTTCTCCCAACCTGCCGATCTGAAAGTGCGGAAAAGAGGTGGAAACTTCATTCGGCCAGCATCAAACGGTTCTCCCCTAAGTCTGGTTATCCTCCTTTGCTTCATTTTCTCCTTTGATTCGGCTCGATCCCTCCAAGTTGGGTTAAACCCCAGACCAAAAGTATAAGCATACTTTGGTGTAGAGACAGCCTCTTCAATTCCTAGCAGCTTTTTACCGAGGCCTCGTCCAACCCTCCATCCTTTTCCTATTAACTGCTTTAACTGCATCATCCAGTTCTTAGTTACATGAGGTTTTGGCAACTTTCCATTTCTTGCATGAGTCACCTCTGCAACTTCGAAAGAACGGTAGGAATCTTCTGCACCTTCTTCTATAGCTTCCACATACGGGGCATTGTGAGTTGGCTTAACTTGGATATCTTTCTCTGCTTTAATTTCTATCAACTTATTCCCCACTCGAAATTTCACAGCTTGATGTAAGGTAGAAGGCACAGCTCCCGCCATATGAATCCAGGGTCTTCCCAACAAACAAGAGTATGATGGATTGATATCCATTACTTGAAAGTCATTAAATATTCAACCGCACCTATGATCATTGGAAGTTCGATATCACCTTTCACCGAACGTGTAGTTCCATCAAAAGCCCTCACGACCATATTATTTGGTCGGATGTAAGAAAGATCCACGGATAACTTCTCCAGTGAATGGTATGGCATGATGTTCAGAGCTGACCTGGTGTCAATCAGGATTCTACCAATATGAAACCTGTTACACCTGGCTGATATATATAGTGCTTTCAAACTATTCCTTCATTCCTCTGGGATGTCCTCATCTGTAAAAGTGATGTGCCCCGCAGCTATGCTTCCCACAATATGATCTAAATTCTCTACTGTGATTCCTTGTTCCACATAAGCCTGACTTAACACTCGGAGCAAAGCCTTCCGATGTGCTTCTGAGTTCAATAGTAAGGATAGGATGGAAATCCTAGCAGGCATCTTGTTTAACTGATCTACCACACTGTATTCGCTGTGCTTGATGATTTTAAGGAACTCACAGGCCTCCCTTTCTGTGAAGCCGGGCTTCCCTTTTTCCTCCTGAGATGATGATTGACCCTGCTCCATAGTTGGCGCCCCACCTACTGGACTTTCTTTCTCTACTTCCCCATCTTTATGAATTGCTTCCCTTATAGGTTGGGAATAGCAACGACCACTTCTAGTCATCCCACGAACCCCAGTTATGTTGGCTGAATTTGCTTCATTCTGCACTTCTGCTGTTTGAGGTAATGCACTCGCATCATATCTCCAAGGTACATAATGGTTTCTCTCATAGGCAAATGGTTTCGGTGCACGGACCATCATATGTTGCGGGATCACTGTGGGAGGCTTCGGGACGAAGGGTTGTACTATTGGGATTGCTGGCACGAAAGGGGATGGTGGTAGTCTAGTAGGTAAAGTGGGAACGAAAGGCTTCGGCTTCTCTCCCTCCATTAGCATGTTGACCTCCTCCATTGGTACTTCAACATAAAATTGAAATCTGGATTCATCCATCAACCTCTGTACACAAGTTTTGAACTCTTCACAGTCTTGTATGGTGTGTATTCCACGCATGGGGCATTCCTCGCTACTGACTTCCTTTTCGTATCGCCCTGCTTCAATCATTTCAGCTTCTACCAATGCCTTATACACCGTGACCATCGGGGTGACAACTTTGCGAACATCCCTTATCACAACCTCACCTCCACATATCTCATTCACTTGTCCTCCATTGTGATTAGGCAGTGGGTTCCCTGTTGTATTTGGTTGCTCAGCCTTGGGAAAGCTAAGCTTCCCACTCCTTACCAAAGCTTGTACTTCTTGTTTTAGTCTAAAGCAATTCTCAGTTGAATGCCCCTGTGCCCCAGAATGGAAGTCACAGTAAGCGTTCACGTCATACCATGCGGGGTATGGAGGTTGCAAAGTGCGTTGATACTGAATTCGCCGGACTAAGTTCTGCTGGACCAGTTGGGGCAACAATTCAGAATATGTATAGGGAATAGGGTCAATATGCTCCCTAACCGGGCGAAAAGCAGCTCGTGGAGGCATAATTTGTCCAGGATGTTGAGGTGAAAGCACCTAAGGTTGTGAAAGCGATGGCGGTGCTCTATAGGGTGTACTCCCCACATTGTTGACTAGTTGATAGGAATAGGGCATAGGTGTAGGTTGGCGATGATAACTCACCAAATTCTGTGGAGGGTAGTTGTAAGCAGGAGGTGCATGATAAGGTCTATATGGCCCTGGAGGCTGATACCCTACCTGGTTAACACTGCTTACTTCATCTTTCTTCCTACCAGCTGGCACCCTTCTAATTTCTTCTGGGACCGCGAACTTCCCCACCTTGATACTATTATCCAGCTTTTGCCCTATTACCACTATCTTTGCAAAGGGCTCTCCTGACATGCTGAACAGTTTATCGTAAAAAATTGAATTTTGGGCATCGATGAAAAGCCCAGAAATTTCTGACTCTGCTATCGTGGGCCTAACCTGGGCAGCCATATCCCTCCATCGCTGGGCATATTCCGTGTAACTTTCAGCAGGCTTCCTTTCTGAAGCCTTCAAGGATTCCCTATTAGGGGCTAGATCAACCAAGTATCTGTACTGATCAATAAAGGCCTTTGCCAGATCATCCCAGGTGCGAATGCGGTTCTTGTCCAGCTGGTTATACCAAGTTGAAGCTGTTCCAGCTAAACTGTCCTGGAAGCAATGGATCATGAGTTTTTCATTGGCTGCATATGGACCCATCTTCCTTGCATAGCTTTTTAGATGGTTGTTGGGATAATCCTTGGTCCCATCGAATTTCTCAAAATCTGGAGTTTTGAATTTGGGCGGTATGACCACACCATCCACTAGAGACAAATCAACAAGGTTGATGAGGCTATAATAACTGCTTGAGCCTTCCAATCCGCGTAGCCTTTCATCAATCCAGTTCAGCATACGCTTGTTCTCATCTGATGAGCTATCCTCTTTCTTTTCAGTACCCCCCATTATCTTCTCCTGACTGGCAACAAGAGTCCCTGGATTGTAGTGCACTGGGTTCTCATACGCAGCGTATGGACCCTCTTCTCGAGCTGCGTCATAGTAAGGTGCCGTGGGATAGTAGACAAACCCCGGCGATGCATCATCAGTCACATTAGCAGGCGCTTTGCCATTGTTTTGGAGGTTATCAATCTTTAAGCTAGAACTGCCTCCTTTCCCATCGGTCATTGCTTCCATGACTGGGGTCTTTTGTGCTGCGGTCAACCTGGCTACTGCCTCCAATGCTTGTTTCAATTGCTCTCTCATTTCATCTCTATCTCGTTTTAGTTCCTCCAATTCTTCGCTATGCAGGCCCGCCATCGCTTTGGCTTTGGATCGAGTAAAATACTGACGCTGAGCTATCTCGTTTTTTTCTGAATTTAAATGTCAAAAACTGGTGTTATTATCTTCGTTGATTTATTATTAAAACAATGAATTGATGCCCTAAAAGGAAGGGATTATGATGTTTCCCACCATTGTGGTAAAATTCATAATTCCTTACTTTTATATCCAGGACCCTGACTTTGTGCATTCACATAAGTCGAGGTACCTTTCGCACTGGCATCTATGCAACATGCATGTATGAATGTATAACCTAAAAGGAAGGTTACGAAGTTTTCCCACCATTGTGGTAATTCTTCGTAACTTGATTTTGTGCATTCACATAAACCAAACATCCTTTATGCATTGATGACTATATAATGGCTGGTCTCATAATACCAAAAACCAAGAGAATAGATTTACTCCAAGCAAAGTTTAAAACGCCACATTATTACATCATTGATTCTTTCAAACTTGATTACAGTCTTAAATACTTGTCCATTCAACTATTCTAATCTGTATTATTGACATCCTCTTCCCGCTTGCGTCTGTCGAAGTCCCCATTTAGGTAAATGTCCTTGTAAGCATTGATGAAAGCTCCGAAAAGATGGATCACCTTCTCTAAACACTCGAGGATCTCATGCTCCCCTACTTCTTTGAGCGTTCTTCGCTCGCAAACCTTCTCAATCTCACTCTTGATTTTCTTGGCCTTTTCGACTCCTGCCCGGATATGCCCTTGCAACTCAATCAATTAATCAGTGCGAGTGTGATAGCCATTTTCCCACTTGTAAAGCCTATATTGGATGAAGAACCATGCACGCTCTATTTCATCCACTTGAGCTTTGTATAGCATGTATTTTGTCTCAAGTTTTTCGAAGCTGTCCTGACGTGTTTCAGCTAATTCCTTTAAGCGGAGGATCTCAACATTTAGGTCTTGAACCTGGGCTTGATAGGCGGCATTCGATAACACAAATTGCACCTCGCGCTCAGCTATCCTTCCTCTTTCTGCTACGAGCTCAGTTGTCAAGGTGGCAATCCTCCGATTGGCGCTAGTAAGCTCTGCCTCCTTTCCTTTGAGGACTCTAATTTCCTCATTTTGGCGTCGCACCGAAGATGCCAAATTATTACTAAAATCTTTTTCCTCCAATTCCCTTTTGAGGCTCTGATATTTGTCTTTCATTTCCCTGTTTTCCTGTTCTAGAGCAGCGTACTTAGAGTTTCCTTCGACAATGGCAACCTCTCTTCTTTTCAATTCTATGGCTCTCTCCCGGAATGCATCTCTAGATTGGCCAAGCTTCCTATTCTGACCACCACAGAACTCCGCCCTTTCCTTTTCTTTCTGATGGTCTCGTTCCAAATCCTCCTTCCTTTTGACCAATTTATCTATCTTGACTTGTAGGCTCTCAGCTGTTTCTATCTTTCTGAATAAAGTTAAATTTGAGTTCTATCATTTCTTGTAGACGCCTGAATTGAATTATGAATCTTGGAGAATTTAATTTGTAAATAGATATAGAAGGAAGTGAATTAAAGGACAAATAATATGTGATTTCCTATACATCTTGTTGGGTCAAGTAGAAAGAGAAAGTGCCCTTCCTTGATTTAAAGCAAGAAACTCCCGTGTTTGCTACTTAGACCATAATGTAATTCCGAGTAAAAAGAAAAAAAGAAAGAAAGAATTGATGATAGATATGTATAACGACCATGAGGGTCGCAAGTTATTAGAGGCACAAAAGGATTATAAAGTCATGAACATATTGGAAGAGGATGTTAAGTTGAAACTTTTTGGGTACTACCACCAAAGAAAGGTTTGCATGTGGTAGATGCATTACATCAAAAGTCATCCACCGTTACGGCTAGGATAACTTTCTCGTAATGCACTCAATCATTTTGAACACACTCAGTGGTTGTTTTGCAGTATTAATGATTTACAAGCAAATGGGGTTATTGAAGTGATTTGGGGAGCGATTGGTACATTGGCATTAAAAGCGGCATTCTGCGGTGTATTACGGTTATTCTACACCAACAAGTGACAAATTTATTGATTAAGAAATGTGAGTTCGTTAATTGGTTATCGAACTTATTGAACCGCTGGTTGTGTCGTGACCAAGATGTCAGATTGAGATTTTCGAATTCCATCTCAACTTTAAATTAAAATTATGATATTTTGAAGGAAGTTGGAGTTTAGTGCTCAATTCCATCTATAAGGGAATGGAGGTGTACTAAAATGACCTTCCAAATCCTAATGTGTGTGCTAGCGACACATTTAATATTAACATTCTAAAGAAAGTAGAATGACAATATTGTTTTGATAAAGTTCGTTGTACTGAAATGAAATCGATAGAATAAAACATCTAAAGTTAAAACAATTGACGAAAAGACTGAGAAAGTAAAGGTTATACCAAAAGTCCAAGGATAACTCAAGATTGTAAAATAGTCTTGTTGATACTTGGATAAAGGATAGGAGCATTTTACAGTAGACGATAGGTGTTTCTAAAGCTAATTTTCTAGAAGTTGAAACTTGATTTTGCTGAAGATGAAGCTTAACTAATGTCTTTTGGGAATTTTTGAATTTTTGGAAAAGGAATCAGGTTCTGCAATGTTGTAGATGGATTTTGAACTAGGTTAGAATTAACATTGAATCGGATCGAACCCTAGAATTGCGAGAGACAGTTCATAGTATAAATCTAGCAAAGTTTCATGACAAGGTTTTCTTCAAATAGATGAAGTAATAGAAATAAATAGTATGTGGAACAAAAGAGGTAGTCAGAGGAAAGTTCTTACGGTGAAACGAAAACCGATGGTAACAATTATTTGCAAAAATATGAAGTTGAAAATAAATTACTTAAGAGCAAGAAGAGAAGATGTGGAGATGATAAACCTATTTATCCAAAACTAGGTGAACGTTATAGTCAAAATTTCGCGGACGAAATTTTCCATAAGAAGGGTAGAATTGTAAGACCGTAGTAACCTTGGGGTTGCAAATAAATTAAAAAGCCAATAAGATTTGAAATATATAAAATTAAGTTCAGGCTCAAATTGAATGTAAATGAGGAGTTAAAGGATCTAATTCCGTAAGAAGGAGAGTTTTGGAACTAGATTGTTTAGTGTATACAAGTTGGAGGACAACTTGGAAATTTTGCCATCTCTTATTATAAATATCCACCATGGCATCATCTTCTTCTTTTAACGTGTCTTCTTTTCCCTCTCTACCCGAAATATCTACCTAAAATTGATCCCAAAATTTTCAACCAATGACACATGCAAGCTTATGAAAATGAAGCCCAAGTGAAGCTTAACCCATAGACACCATTAGTTGAAGATTTGGTGACATCTTGTTGGACTTTTGGAGGATTTTAATAGCAAGGTAAAGAAAGATTTCAAGAGCAATTTGTTCATTTTAATTGTTTGTAGTCTAAAAGCTTCTTTGATGTATGTTTCGGAGGTTGAAATCTTGATGGTTGGAACTAGGAATGGCATTGGAAGCAAGAGAAAAATGGAAGAAATATTTTGGATAAGTTTAAGTTGAAGTTATATTATTTAAATTAATTTATGTAATGTTTTGTTAATGTCTGAGGATTGGAAAGTAGTTGTAAACATGTTTGGGTGTGATTTTGATTGAAAAGTAATTAAAAACGGTGCAAATAAGTGAGGAAGAGTAGCCAAATTGACCCAAAACATATTTTTGGGGTTCACCGAACCATGGAGTCCGGAGCCACCCAGCCATTAAATCTGGTGAGGCTTGGCCAGGCGGGCCTACAAGCAGGCCCAGGCATTGCCTGGTCTGCGCTGGCCTAAGAAAGGCCTTTAACTTTCTTTTTTTAAAAAAAAAGGGAAGAAAGAAAAGATAGGGCGTTGGGAAAAGAAAAGGGCTAGACCCAATTTAAAAGGAATAAAAGAAAAGTAAGGGAAATAGAAAATGCATGGAAGCTATAAGCCTAAAACTAAAAAATGGGTTTATGTAATTATAATTTTACCCTTTAAGAGATAAATTACTAAAAAGTCCTTGTTTAGGAAATTACTAAATTACTCTTTGAAGAGGAATTTAAAGAATTGGACTGCAACGGTTGTGTTCATAAATTCGAATGATTATCGTGATACTTTGTAGTATTCGTAGGATCTTAAAATGTCCGTTTTACCATTGAAATGGGTAAATTATCATATTACCCTTAATTAGTAAAAGTGTACTAATTTATCTCATTAAGTCATGATTTCAAATCCGACTAATTGGGGTCACAACTATAACATGTAAGGAATGTCGTCGTACTCTAAGAGAATAAAATTACCAAAATATCCTCGATACATATATTTACCCTTTTACCCTTGTTAAGGTGATACAAGTTATTAGCTTTCAAGATCACACACCTTGGAGATTGGAAAACTACTGTATCAATCCTTTTGGGCAAGATTACCATGTTACCCTTGATTGGTCTAAATTACCAATATGCCCTTAGTCATCAAATTTATGAAATTACCCTTAAGGGTGGAATTGAGAGAATTCGACTAATTTTCTCACGTCAATAAATTCGTATGTACGTTGTAAAACCTATAATAAGTGCAAATGACCATTTTACCCTCGAATGAGTAAAATTACAAGTTTGCCCTTAGAAAAGGATTTGGCTTATCTAATCGTGTTGATTGAACATGTAAGGTCAGAAGATCACAGTAATAGCCCAATATGTCAAAATTACCAGTTTGCCCTTGATGTGATTTAATTACAGTTTTGCCCCTAGAGGTCAGATATGATCAAATAAGTTTTAGAAGGTGTATTTGGAATCTGAAACTCGTATTAAAACCCTATAAGACATAAATAGATGCGTTAAACTCCTTGATATTAGACTGTTGGTCTGTGTTGTGTGTTTCTTCTGATTTTATTCTATCTTATTATCCTGATTTGGTTATTATCTTGATTTTGATTTGTTACCATGGTTTATTACTTTGGTTTACGAGTTTGATTATGATATTGGTTTTAACGATTTCATTGTGTTGGACGTGTTTTCCAATCAGACGGCTAAGGCGTTGATCGAGACTTTGGCTAGGCTCACAGTGGATTGACTTTGGGGGTGCACGAGTCCCATGAACTGTGAGTGGGCTGTCCTCAATGGAGAACCCGTTGAGGAATTGTTTATTTACTGCTTTTATATAAATGTTTTATAAAATATTTTGATAAAATGTTTTGGGTGCATGATTAACCCGGTTTTGTTTTAAAAGACTTGTTCAAGCATACGGGGACTTACAGACATAGCTCCAGGAGTACGTATGACTTGTTGGTGAAGCGTCTCGGACGCGACCCAGTGCCGGTGTATTTGTTTTAACGGACCATGACTCTTTTTCTGGATCCACATGGTTCGTAGCTCCAGACCCGACACGCGATATATTTATTCATTTACCGGTTCGGTGTGTGCATAGGAGAGCTAAACTGGGTGTGCTGCGGCCACCACGCAGTACCGGACCCGGGCTAACGTCTGGGGAACGGGCTTGTTTTTGAAAAATAAGAAAAATGATATTTTTATTAATTATTTGGTGATGACGAAAATGCCCCTGACGGTTCTGGAGGTTGACTTGGGCCAAGGTCACTCTGGATAGATTTTATTGGCAGCCCATTTGTTTTATGAAAATGATAAATGATTTTATGTACGTGCTTTATTGCTAACCATATTTTTATAACTTGGTTTTATTTACTATTTTGGTTGTGAGTGCACCCCACCCTCTTCTGGTCCTCTTTTGAGGGTGGCATACTCACGGGGTACATTCGTATATTCACCCCTCAATTCTTGTTGTGTTTTCAGCGTAGTTAGGATTCAGCATTCCTTTGGCGATCGAGTCGGTGGCGTAGGTTGTGATTCTTACTGATAGAGGTACTTCTCACTACGATACGGGTCCCACTGGCAGTTGTCTTGTTACCTATTATCTTTTACATCTCATTTTCGTTTTACATTTCAGTTTGTTGTTTTCTATATTTTCATATGATTTTGATTTTAAATATTGGAGCATTTTTATTACAGTGTTTAATTTTTGACGATTTCGCTTTTACTCTGATTGGGAAACTTATGTGTTTATAATTTTAAATCAATTTCTATTTTCATTGTTTCTCATTTGGAATTGACGCTTCGTGGAGTCTTGGCGCGCGTGACTGGCCGGCACGTTTTCGAGGCAACACGGCGGTTGCCTGTGCTTGACTTTCGGGTCGGGGTGTGACAAAAATTATGACATGAAATTCAGAATCAATTTTTCCATTTTAGATTCTATCATTCTTGGTTTATGTTTAGGGTTGAGACATCCTTCCACCTTCGGAAGTTATATGCAAAGCGACTCAAGTGGGCAACCTCCCTGGTAAGACTAACTTGAGACATCATGGATAGACCAACATGTTGTAGTACTTCATCTAGTCTCAACCACTCTAGAGATGGGATGAACTTTCACATCTTTGTTCCCATGAAGTTTATATTAACCAAATCTCCACAGTGATTGGTCAACACCAGGATGTCTAACCTTTACTGCTACTATCTGTTGGCTTAACTGGCTTTAAACAACTGAAAACAAAGTTTAAATAGTTGAAATAACTCTCGGATAGATTGAAAAACAGTTTTAGAAGAGGATGATCAAAACTGAAACAAGAGTAATTCAACAAAACAAAAATCAGTGTTTAAGCTTGAAGTTAAGCTTGAAAAACTAAGTTTTGATATAAAACAGAAAGTTGAAGTTTGAAAGATGAGTTTAACAGTAAAAGAAACCCAGAAAGTATGAAAACAAAGCTTAACAAAAGAAGGAGAAAACAAAGAAGCTTTGTAGCTGAAAAATGGTGAGAAAACTGATATATTTTTCCATTAACATGAGCACTGAATTTATACAGAGGTTTGCCACTAAGTTAACCAATCAAAACTGGGCTCATGATGAACTAAAACAACTAGCTAGAACAAGTAGCAGCTAAAGCTTAATTACTAGCAGAAACTTAACTTTAACATAGCTAAGTAATTGTTTATAACTGGTTACAAAAAAAGGCAAGCAAGTTGCTGCCTATATCATCAAACTAAGCTCCTTGACGTTTTCTTAACTTCAAAGCTCTAGGCTTTGATTGATCAAAATTGCAGCAGTTTATCAAGCTTGCTGCTGACAAACATAGCTGCTGTTGTTGGTGAAACAGGCAGCTCATGTTAGCAGCTTTGCTAACCAACTTCTAACACTCCTCCTTGGTTACGAAGTTATGTAACTCCAATCTTCAATCTCAGTTCTTCAAACCTTTCTCTTGATAATGGCTTAGTTAGAATATCAGCCAATTGCTCTTTAGTGTTGCAGTAGAGAACTTCAACTTCACCCTCTGAGATGATTTCTCTAACAAAAGGTATTTGATCTTAAAATGTTTTGTCTTACCATGAAACATTGGATTCTTGGTGATAGCAATAGCCGCCTGGTTGTCACAAAACAGCTTCACTGGTTCTTCAATGGATTGACCAAGATCAGATAACACTTTCTTGGTCCAAACAACTTGATTAACTGCAGCTGTTATGGCTATATACTCTGCTTCTGCTGTTGACTGAACAACTGTTTGCTGCTTCTTTGACATCCATGCAAAAACTCCACTACCAAAAGAGAAAACATAACCTGTAGTACTCTTGGAATCATCAACCGAGCCTCCCCAGTCACTGTCTGAATATCCTCCCAGCTCTCCAATTTCTCCAAATTCATATAGGACTCCAAAATTACAGGTTCCTTTCACATACCTTAAAACTCTCTTGGCTGCTTTGAAATGAGCTTCTCTAGGAGAGTGCATAAACCTGGAAAGTAGATTGACTGCATACAAAATATCTGGTCTTGTTGCAGCAAGATACAACAAACCTCCAATTAAGCTTCTATATCTGGTCTCATCTGTTCTTCCAGCACCATCTTCTTTTGACAGCTTCTCTCCTGGTGAAATTGGGGTTGCAACAGGTTTGCAAGCTTCCATATTGAACCTTTTCAAAAGCTCATTGCACTACTTCTTCTGGTGGATAAAAACACCTTTCTCATCTTGACAGATTTCCATTCCCAGAAAGAAATTCATCAAGCCAATATCTGTCATTTCAAACTTTTTCTTCATCTCCTTTTTAAATGCTTCAATCAACTCAATATTGTTTCCAGTGACCAAAAGGTCATCAACATACACAGAAACAATCAAAACATCAGTATTAACTTGTTTAACATAAAGGGTTGGCTCACTTACACTTCTTTGCAGCTCATACCCTTCAAAATGTTGATGAAGCTTCTCGTACCAAGCTTTTGGAGCCTGTTTTAATCCATACAAAGCCTTTTCTAGTAGATAGACTTTGTCTTTGTGTTTTGCAACTTCAATCCAGCTGGTTGCTCAACAAAAATCTTCTCTTTCAATTCTCCATTCAAAAAGGCAGATTTGACATCAAGTTGATGAACTGGCCACCTATGTTGTGCTGCAAGTGCCAACAACATTCTGATGGTGCCAAGCCTTGCTACAGGGGCAAATGTTTCTGAAAAGTCCACCCCTTGCTGTTGTGCATAACCCTTTACAACCAATCTGGCCTTGTGCTTATTGACTGAGCCATCTGGGTTTAATTTGGTTTTGAAAACCCATTTGACTCCAATAACCTTCTGGTTTGAAGGCCTTTCAACCAGTTTCCAAGTTTTGTTCTTCTCAA
This sequence comes from Corchorus olitorius, assembly GCA_001974825.2. NCBI lineage: Eukaryota > Viridiplantae > Streptophyta > Magnoliopsida > Malvales > Malvaceae > Corchorus > Corchorus olitorius. Next base: position 22,740 of record AWUE01019052.1, read on the forward strand.
TCATTTTTAGTTCCCCCTCCATGGCCATTTTCCATTTTTCATCTTGCATGGCTTCATAAGGATCTGCAGGCTCAAGCAATGCAATATTACAAACTGCATAAATATCAGAAAGTAATCTGGTACCTCTCTTTGGGGTGTGATCAACATCCATCTCTTTATTTTGATCGAATCCAACCTCCTTTAATGTTGAAGATTGATTCTGGTCATCTTTCCAACTCCATACAACTTCTTCATCAAACTTCACATCCCTGCTCACCACTATCTTTTGGGTTGAAGGGATGTAGATTATGTAGCCTTTTGAGTTCTGACTGTAGCCTATAAAAATGTCTGCTTCACTCTTCTTGTCAAGCTTTTCTCTCTTCACTGATGGAATCAAACTGTAGCAGATACATCCAAACACCCTCATGTGCTCTAATGATGGTTTGAATCCGAACCATGCTTCAAAAGGTGTAATATTCTTAACAGATTTTGTGATGCATCTATTAAGAGTATACACTGTTGTATTAGCTGCCTCTGCCCAGAATTCCTTTGGAAGCTCTTTTTCAAACACCATGCACCTGGCCATGTCCATTTTTGTTCTGTTTTTTCTTTCGGCTAAATAGCCCCATTGCCCCTTGAACTTTGCAAATTTAGGTCAATTTGCCCCCTGAACTAAAATTGTGCCAGAATACCCCTTTAATTTTCAAAATCGCGCCAATCTTCCCCTTGCCGTTAACACCGTTAGTCACGTGACTAACAGTTCCGTCAAGGAAGTTAACTGCCTACGTTAATAAAATTGAAATCGAAAAACAAAAGAAAAAAATAGTTGGATTAAACGAAAAGAGGGGTAGGGTTTTCAGAATTAATTTTTTCAGAGTTAATTTTTTTTTCTTCTTCCTCTTCTCCCACATTCTTCATCTCCTTCATCTCCTGTTCTTCTTTAACTCGCAAACACATTGGAATTTTTCATTGCTATCAAATTAAAAGAAGAACCACTAATTTAGCTCACCAATACGTGATCAAGGCATAAAGAGTCAAACCGTCTCGATTAAAAGGAATATTTTCCTTTACAATAAAAGAAAATAAAAAAAGGGTTCCCTGAAGAGGCCCCCTGTTTTTGTTCAGTCATATCCGAATCTGTTTGTTTACCAAGAAAGTGGAACAAAAAGGATAAACCAGAGATAATTTAGTACTTATTAACGGCTTTAAAAGTGACTTGTCTTATTTTCAATTTTTCATTATCACTTGCAACTGGAATCTTGGTGGGATCTGACTAAGAGATGGCTAATCGTTTAGATTTAAGATTGAAATTTTGTGCTCAAGTTAATCGAAGAATCAACAGAATATCGAGTTTGGAGTTTGGACTATAATTAAAAACCGGTCTTGAGGAATTTGGTGGGCATTGAGTTTGGAATAGGATGAAGGAGATGAAGAATGGGGAAGAAGATGGAAGAAGAAGAAGAAGAAAAATTAACTCTGAAAAAAGTAATTTTGAAAACCCTAGCCCCCCTTTTGTTTCCAAATATTTTTTTCTTTTGTTTTTCGATTTTAATTTTATTATTTTCTTTTAATTTTTTCCTTTATTTTTTTTAATTTGAGAGGATTTTTCCATGGACCCACCGAATGCTCACGTGGATTTTCCACGTCAGCCAAAAACTGCCACGTAGACAGTTGACTTGGCCCCTGACGGAATCGTTAGTCACGTGACTGCACGTGGCTAACGGCGTTAACGGTAAGGGGGGGATTGGCGCGATTTTGAAAATTAAAGGGGAACTCTGGCACAATTTTTAGTTTAGGGGGCAAACTGGCCTAAATTTGCAAAGTTCAGGGGGCAATGGGGCCATTTAACCTTTTTCTTTCACTTACTCCATTCTGCTGTGGAGAGTAAGTGACTGTCAGTTGATGATCTATTCCTTCTTTACTGCAAAATTCATCAAATTTGTCTGCTGTGTATTCAGTGCCATTGTCAGTTCTAATGGCCTTCATTTTTTTCCACTTTGCTTTTCCACCATGGCTTTAAATTTCCAGAAGCATTCTGCCACCTCAGTCTTCTGTTTCAAGAAGTAAATCCAGGTATATCTTGTGAAATCATCAATAAATAAGATGAAATACCTGTCACCATTGAAAGATGGTGTTCTTTGTGGGCCACAAACATCAAAGTGCACCACATGGATCTTCTCAGTAGCTCTCCACTTGGATGTCGCTGGAAACATGTTTCTGCTTTGCTTTCCATACTGGCATACATCACATACACCAGTTTGTTCTTCAATCTGAGGTAGGCTTTCTGCAATAGCTTCTGTTGACATCTTTTTTAGTGACAAATAGTTGAGATGTCCCAACCTTTTGTGCCAAAGCTGAGAATTTGCTTCAATGCTTATAAAAGCTTCTTCTTCACATCTTAAATAAAAACTCTTGTTCACCATAGGTAAGGTGACAAGTTCTCTACCAGAGGGTTCTAAAATGGTACAAGCTTTGCTTTTGAAAATCACTGTATAGTTTTTTTCTACCAACTGGCCAACACTTATTAGATTTTGAGAAATCTCTGGAACTAAAAGCATATCAGGAACAATTTTGATACCTGAAGAGGTTTGAACTGAAACTTCTCCTTTACCAGTTGCTTGTAGAAACTTTCCATTGCCAATCTTCACTTTTGTTGTGTATGTCTTGTCTAGATATGAGAACATGGATTCATCAGCCACCATGTGGTTTGAACAACCACTGTCAATTAGCCAAACTGATGGATTTTGGCTATGTGATGCAAAACAAGTCGCAACAAATAGTTTTTCTTCATCTGAATGCTGCTCTGCTTCAATCTGGGCTATCTTGGCTTTCTGCCACTTCTTTTTGCCTTTCCTCTTTGCTTTACAGACCTTTTCAACATGACCTTTTTCTTTACAATAGCCACAAACTGCATCAAGGAATAAAATAGCAAAATTTAGACAAATGAGAATTTTTCTTACAATGAGGGCATGGCTTGTACAGCTTTCTTTCTCCAGTTTCTTTGCTTTCTGCAGCTGGCTTCTCATCTCTCCTTTGTTCTTGCCAACTCGACTGGCCTTTCTCAAATACTCTTGCAGTCATGGCACCTTCAATTTCAGCTCTCAACCTGTTTTTCTCTCTTATGTCAGATGCTGAAAGTGAGTTGATTATTTCAGCCAAGGTAAGCTTGTCAAAGTCTTGGCCTCTGCTTTCTAATGCAAGGATGTTCATCTCCTATTTTTGAGGCAGTGCCATGATGATTCTTTGGACTATCTTTGCTTCAGAGTAGCTTTCTTCACCGTACAATCTGAGCTTGTTGACAACCGCCATGACTCTGTTTGCAAAAGCTCGAATATTTTCATTTTTCCCCATCATCAGGCTTTCAAATTCTCTTCTCAAGTTTGTGAGTGTTGAGATCTTTGACCTCTCTGTTCCTCCATATTTTGTTTTGATGAGTTCCCAAGCTTGTCTTGTAGTGGTGGAGTGCATGATTCTTGCAAAAATTGGCTTTATCACAGCTCTCAAAATATACACCAAGGCCTTGTTTTTTTGTTGTTGAAGCTTGCCTCTTGAAGGTGCAGCTTCTGATTCAATTTTGATTTCAGCTACTGTTTCCTGCTCTTTCTCCTTTCCTGTTTCAACTTGATCCCAAATTTCAAGAGTCATCATACAGGCCCTCATTTCTACATACCATAAATGATAGTTTTCACCATAAAAAATGGGAGGGGGAAGATCACTGATGGTCATAGGTTGATAATCCATCTTGGATTTAGGAGAAGTAAAGGTTTTCAGAGTTTACTGGTTTAACAAGATTTTGAAAATTTCAGATTTTCTCTCAAGTTTCTGGGTAGGTTTCAAGAGCTTAACAGTAACAGGTCCCTTAAGAATATAGCTCTAGATACCAATTGTTGGCTTAACTGGCTTTAAACAACTGAAAACAAAGTTTAAATAGTTGAAATAACTCTCGGATAGATTGAAAAACAGTTTTAGAAGAGGATGATCAAAACTGAAACAAGAGTAATTCAACAAAACAGAAATCAGTGTTTAAGCTTGAAGTTAAGCTTGAAAAGCTAAGTTTTGATATAAAACAGAAAGTTGAAGTTTGAAAGATGAGTTTAACAGTAAAAGAAACCCAGAAAGTATGAAAACAAAGCTTAACAGAAGAAGGAGAAAACAAAGAAGCTTTGTAGCTGAAAAATGGTGAGAAAACTGATATATTTTTCCATTAACATGAGCACTGAATTTATACAGAGGTTTGCCACTAAGTTAACCAATCAAACTAGGCTCATGATGAACTAAAACAGCTAGCTAGAACAAGTAGCAGTTAAAGCTTAATTACTAGCAGAAAGTTAACTTTAACATAGCTAAGTAATTGTTTATAATTGGTTACAAAAAAAGGCAAGCAAGTTGCTGCCTATATCATCAAACTAAGCTCCTTGCCGTTTTCTTAACTTCAAAGCTTTAGGCTTTGATTGATCAAAATTGCAACAGCTTATCAAGCTTGCTGCTGACAAACATAGCTGCTGTTGTTGGTGAAATAGACAGCTCATGTTAGCAGCTTTGCTAACCAACTTCTAACACTATCACGAGCTTCACCAACTTATCACCACGATATCTTGATTTTAAAGAAGCCCCGATGGACATGAGCTATACTTCCAAATGTCACAAGTTCCTCTTCGAAACCATCAAAAAATTCAGAAAGCTTGCAGCCAAATGCTCTCTTGATGGTTTTCTTTATGTATGCAAAGCTATGCCCAGAGGATTTACTATGAAGGTCAGAAAGTTTGTTGCATAGATTGCATGGGAAGAGATCAGGTCGAGTCACAGGTGGGCAGCCTCCCTAGTAAAATCAACGTTTTGTTGAAAAGGCAAAGCAAGATTTATTAAAGAATTCAAACTAGGGAAAGGTCCCAGTTTGAGAGCAAGTACAAAGGGAGCCAAAAACCACAAGTCCAGCACATAAATCAACAGAAAGAAATAAAAAACAATACCACCCCAAGCAAAATATCATGCATAATTAATCCCACCAGCAAAGCACAAAAGGCAGCCAAAAACTTTCCAGGTAGCAGTAGAATCACTATTAACCATCAATTTTAAAAAACAAGAAAGTCATTAGAACTGTTAACCCCTGCTTTAGCTAAAGCATCAGCCACAGAATTTATAGACCTCGAAACGTGCTAAACCTTGAGAAAAAGAACTTTTGTTTTTAAAGATTTCAGATATGGTAAGACATGTTTTTTTCAATCTCCATGGAATTTTGGAATGTTCATTGACCCACGAAACAACATTGATAGAGTCACTCTCAATGACGAGAGAGTAAGAAGCACACCATCTAGAAGCCAAAAAAAAATAATAATAAAAGCCTCCCTAATAGCCATAAATTCTGCTGCATTAGAGTTTGCAACACCAATATTTTTAGAAAAAAACATCATAGATAGACCAACATGTTGAAGTAGTTCATCTAATCTCAAACACTCTAAAATTTAGAAATATTAAAATGGTAAATGCAATTCTTTTTTACAAATTTTACAAAATATGATTTCCTTTTCAATAATTATTTTTTCTTATGGTACCAATTATTAATAAATACTTCTAGTGCAATATCATTTTTTAAATTTTCCAAGGTTCATTCATATAAAATGATTTGAGCCATTTATATACTGCGATCTCATTCGTCAAATACACTCTTACCCATAAACAGTGATAAATTGATCTAGATAAAGATGAAATTATATATCTCATTTTCTCCCTACCCTAACTAAAAAATAACTCACACACCTCATTTGTTTCGCAAGTTCCCTAATTTTCATTTCTCTTCCCAAAACAACCTTTTCAACCTTCAAAAGTTGTCTAATTAGATACGAAACCTCTTTAGGCATGTTCAAACTAGAATTGATTTTTTTTCCACTCAAAAACATTTTAATTTATCATACGACACCTTTCCCCATCCAGTGTCCTTAAATATGGTTAAATCTCTTATGCATAACAAATATTTGTGGAATTTTGGTGTCTGTATGGGGCAAAGTATCTTGCCCAATGCATATAGTACAAACTTTGATTTGAACTCATCATTTCCCTCCTCTATTCTTTGAATTTCCTCCTCTAACCACGGGATCTTGATTTGTTCTGGAAGATTGTAAAGCATTGTTTATCATCATCTTTACATCATTTTCCAATTCACAGGTGACTAAACAATTTTCTTCCGATGACAACCCCATCACCCATTCCACATCTTTAACAATTATGCTTATTTTTTATCCTTGCACTTGAAAGCATTGTTTAGTTGCATTGAAATGCTCCAATAGGTTTAAAACAAACTTTCGATCTATTTTCTTAATCCGTAGGCTTAGAAGATCACCAAGTCCAACCTCTTTGATTGCCTCCACTTTCCCTTCTATAAAAGTAGTAGACATTGAACAAAGGAGCGAGGAGAACATCGAATAACCATGACCTAAGAAATTTCAATATACACATCACAAGTGGTTCAAATTTAGGTCAAGATGAATGAAACTGAAGTCCACTACTTTTTAACTCCTCCTTCTCCTTTTTAATTGCTGGAATTGGAGAATGAGATGGATTGGCATTTCTGTTTACCTCCTCCTTTTCGCAGGACTCCCTGACTCAAAGTTTTCAACCTCTTCTTCCATATATATGTAAAGGCATATATAACAAGTGAAATTAGAAAACCTTTAAATTTAAGGAGTGTTGTTCATTTTTTCAACATATTCAGTACCTTTCATAAAAGAATACAATCTCAAGCTTTGCTTAATATTTAGAATCACACGTATTTGCAAAATATTTTTATCATATTTGTTTCAGCAGACTCCTTCGATTTGTAGGTTGTTTTCTTTAACACCTCTATCTCATTTACCCTATAATTATGTACGTTGAGACAAAGGCTTATGTCCAAACAATTACCTACTTCTAACATAAAGCAATCACCCCACGCGATATTTTAGTAAACCTACACTTCAATTGGGTCTATTTGAAAGTTGCAAATAGACTTAGATAATCACAACTTCTTAATCTTTATATTTCCTTTCAGAACATTAATCTTGCATCATTGTTTTTTTCTTCACGGGGTGAAGCCCGAGACGAAACCTAGTGATTATGGTAGTTGACAAGATTGGTGAAGAGGTAAAAAGACTGAAGTATTGGAAAATTCCAAAATCATTTAAAGAAGAGGGGAATGGGTTCATCATCTTGAAGAAAAACAGGGAAAAGCCACTTTATTTTTATATTTCTTAAAATAAACTAGGGTCACTTAGCACCAAATTTTCTTCCCACCCACATTCTTTTCTATAAACAAATCTCTCAAAGTGACAATTTATGTTAATCACTAAACTAATCCCACCGCAAAATCAAATAATCAAATCATTTAAATGAGACTTAATCCAAATGCAAAAATGTCAAAAATTCAATTTTTCTTTTTGCCTCGTCAACTCTAAACTAAGCTTTATTTTTCTTCCAAAATAGTCGTTTAACTTGTGAAAGGAAATTTAGAGAGACAACGTTAATTTGAACCATAGTTATTAAAATCGGCCCGGACAACAACCCGCTGAAGCCTCTGGGTCTCAGCTTAAGTAGTTCAACCGCCGTGTCGATCGGGTCAGTGCGGGTTTTTAAGTAAAATATTTAAATATTTTTAAACTTTTATGTGTTTTTATTTAATATTTATAAAGCTAAATTCCTAAATTTAATATAAAATAATATCATATAATCTTATAAATGAAATGATAAATATATTTTTCCATTTTTATTTTCTTATTTCTACTCTTTTTTTCTAAATTCTAATTATTCTAATATCAATTTACAATGTTACCCTTTAAATTTATTAAAAAATGAATTTAATTTGACTTAAATATAAAATTAAAGACAAAAACTTAATTCGGCCGGTTCAATAAAACATGTCCGGGTCAAAGCGGGTTAAGTGCATAAACTGTCTGATAACTAACTTTGACTAGTTCGGACTCCGGGTCATTTGGTTGAACGGTTTGACTGCGGGCCGATCTAGATTTAATAACTATGGTCGGGCCTATTTGTAAGAACAGTTAACAAGAGGGAAAAAAATAGTATGATATAATTAGGTTAGCACTAACCTAAATCCCCTTTCTCTTAAGAAACTATTACATGAATCACTCACATATAGACTCATAAATTTTTCCTACAATTTCTGAAACCTTTCTAAAACCCTCCACAATAATATCTTTGTGCTTAATTCCAATCCTATAAATTTCAAGGATAACTGAAATGGTGGAAATCTTTATAAATTATTTTTTCATAAATATATATCATTAGATTTTCAAAAATTAACTTAAATTTTCGTAAATGTATACAACTTGTAGCATAACTTTCCATTTTGCATTCTTTTTCTTTTGGGTAAAAACAAGTAAGGAATTAACAATTAACTACGGCGAAAACCACGAGGGAAGGAGACTCCCCTCTCATCAGCTGCTAGCAGATGCTTCATTCCGTCAGGAGGCGCAGGCAACAGTTCAAAATCATCATCTTAATCATATATTTTTAAGCACTAGTCTTCACTTCCACATACGTTGCACATGATCCATCGTGTTTAAATTTAATGGCTTTAAAAAATCGTGTTTAAATTAATGAAAATTAAAATAATAATTGAAATTAATTATAAGACAAAGTAAATAATTGCATCTTACTCTTCTTTTAATTTTTTTTTTAAAAAACTTTTTTTAGTTCAAATGGGGACGATAATTTCATTCATGGAGGATTTTGATTACAAAATCCTCCCATAATGAATCCTTGCCCATTCAGACTCAATAAGCAATATTTTAAAAAACTTTAAATTCTTGTCACACACTCTAATACTTTAAACGACCAATACACAGTCTAAAAATAGAAATATGTCAATCACAATAATTAAATTTTAAATAAATTTTTAACTTAGTTCTCAAAAAAAGTGATGAATAATTAATAATTAGGCAACTTATTATAACTGAGTTGGGTCCAGAATTACCAAAAAGTCTCTAATTTTTAAAAAATTAAAATGATAAAAATAAAATACTTATAAAAAATATTAAATTTAATTAAATAGAAATAGAGTTTTTAGTAGAATAAAACTGTAAAAGTTTAAACAAAGTCATTTAAAAAATATATTTAAAAAAAATCTAATATATCTAAGTTTTTTTAAATTAAAATAGTAAAATAGTAAAAATAAAATATTTATAAAGATATTAGATTTAATTAAATAAAAATAGAGCTTTTAGTTGAGTAAAACTATAAAAATTTAAATAATGAAATTTAAGAAATATATTTGAAAATAAGGGTATAATCGTCAGTTCAAAAGTTTTACAACATTCACACTTTTTTATATACTAGTTTTCACCTTCACGTGCGTTGCACGTGGCACAACGCATTTTAACAAAATATATTTTGAAATACTTGAAAATAATAAGAAATCAGAAATATTTAATTAAAAAAATATTTAAATAATAATGAATATTAATTAGAAGTTAAAACTTATTATATTATCAGAATACATTGAAACAAATTCATGTAAAATGTATTACATTTGTATTCGTAAATGTTTGACCATCCTCATGCTGACCTACGTATTACCTTTACGAAAGTAGATTTTCTTCATATACAACGTTTTTTGTATATGTTTCCTTTTGCTATATTCTGACTTGACCAAAACTTTTGTTGATAACATAAAAATTCCCCGAGAGGGTGCTACATATAGTTGTCCACGAGAGAAAACATTTTGCAGAAAATATACTCCAACATTCGTTATCGTTTGTCCTTGTGCTTTATTGATGGTCATAGCGAAACAAAGACGAATAGAGAATTGTTTCCTTTTAAATTGGAATGGTTATCCTTCATTTTCAACATGTAAAAGTAGAATTCTTGGAAGAAGAACCTACTTTCCAGCATATTGGTCAATTGCAATCTCTGCTTGTATTACGTTATGACCAAAGTTTTTGCAGACCATTATTGTTCCATTGCATAAACCATTTGATGGATCCAAATTCCTGAGAAGTATGACTGGACAATTTTTTTTCAACACCAAGCTATGCGGTGGCAAACCATTCGGTAGAAAAGTATGTAAGAATTCTTCCTGATAATTGTTTTTTGAGTCATCTACTTCTTCATCAAAACTGTTGTATGTTTTACTCTCATCAAGAAATATTTTTATCATTTTGTCTTTTATACCATCAACGTGCCCATTTCTAGTTGCCAAGATCGCACGGTTGGTCATATACTCTGCTGAAGTTGAATTATATTTCAAATCTGGGAAAATCGCATCGATCAAATCATTTTCCAACTTTTCATACTTTATAACCATCTAATCTGGTAAAAGCATCAAATCACCATCTTTTGTTGGTTCTTCGCCATCACCCACTCGAACGAGGAATTTGCCGAAGCCTTGGTCTCCTCTTGCTCGAAGGAGGAATTTGTCAAAAGTATGATCTGACCAAACTTTGATTGACTGTTTGTTTCCTTGTTGCCTGAGGTACAACGGGGAGTACTTATGTGAAATCCCCTAAAAAAACAACCACTTTTACTCCAAATGGCAACATATCTTGCATTCTTTAGTGGTGCAATGTTCTGTCCACTGATTTTATTGCAAACCTTTTTGCCATTGGTGCTTCATTCCATATGATTAGTCTTGCTCTTCTTATCAGTTCAATGATGCGCCCAAGGTTGATCATGGACTTGAAGATGACCATCGAGAGCATGGAGAGGATATGCATGGAAGCATGAAGATGCAAGGAGACCATAGAGATCAAGATGGACTTGCACCAAAGCTCAAAAGAAGCCATTTGATCCATTGAGCTTGCCCGAAGGTCCAATGACAAGATCAAGAGCTAAGAAGTTCAAAGAGTCACTCATGGGTTTTATTCGAACTCATCTTGAAGATATGAAGTCCATTGAAGTTCAATTGAAGACCTTTGAAGATGATTTGAGCAAAAAAAAAAAAAAACCTCATTAATTTGTTTGTTGTTGAAACCTAAAAAAATAGGACAAGTCCTGCCCAGGACTTGACAACTCCTGGGCAGGACGTGGTCTGTTGAAAGAAGCAAGAATTTCAAAACAAGTCCTGCCCAAGACTTGGACAACTCCTGGGCAGGACGTGGTCTGTTGAAAGAAGCAAGAATTTCAAAACAAGTCCTGCCCAAGACTTGGACAACTCCAGCCCAGGACTTGTTGCGGGAAAACCTTATTTTTAAGTTTATTTTTATTTCTTTTTCCTAGTGGGGCTTGAACTAGTATGTTAGCCACCCATAGGTCTTTTATTCTCTTTATGACCAAACCCTACAACTATATAAGGGGTTCTATTGTTTCTTGTAAATCTAAGTTAAGTTTTTCAATTAAAGAGAGTTGTTTTGAGAATTTAGCTTCATTGTTCTAGTTTGAACATACTTAGCAAACAATTAGATAGTGATTATCTAGTTGTGTTTCTTGTGATCTTAGGTGGTCAATTGCAGGTCTAATTGATCATCTAGGGCCGACGAAATAATATTGGATCTTTGGGAAGACTATCAAATTCATCAAGTCTAGAAGTTGGAGTTTCAAGTTGATCTTTGTAGGAATTCAAGGTAGATTTGAATTTCATCACAACTAGATTCGTATGAATTGGTATTCAGAGCATAGGTTTTCATCTTCAATCGGTAAATTTATCCTTCTATTCATCATTAATCAAGTTTTTCATCCATCAAAGTCTTATCGCAATTTTCAAGTTTCAAAAATTCAGAAACTTTTTATTTTTGTTGTGGATTCATTAGTGGCCGGATTGCTTTGAAATTTCAGATTTGGAGTCCTCATACATCAAGGATATATCGAAAATATAAAAAATAAAAAAATAAAAAATAATTCGACCTGAAATTTGTGATTTTTGTTTTGCATTCGTTAATGGTCGGAAAGGGTTGAAATTTTAGATTTAGTGTTTTTACATCTTGGTCTTTCTGAGGAAAATAGTGAAAATTAAAAAAAAATCAAAAAAAGTTATCGATTTTTGTAGGGGGTTAGGGTTCTTGATTTGTGCAATTCATCTAATTTGTTGTAATTAGCCCTAATTGGAGAAAATTAATTTGAAAGCTTTGCTGCAATTGAAGTATTGATTTTGAGAATTTCAGTTTGGAGCTCATTGTATTCAAAATTAGGGTTCTTGGTTGATTGGATTTGGGATTTTTGTGATTTGTGGGCAATTGATCTTAATTGAAGCAAATTGAAGGTATTAAAGTGTTTTTGGAAAGTTGAATTAAAGGAATTTCAAGTTTCGAGCACTAGGGTTTCGAATTTGGAAGTGTTTTAAAGCTTGATGCAAATTAGGGCTATAAAACCTTACCCAGGCGCGGCCAAACCTTGCCCAGGCGCGGCCTACCCCATGAGGTTTTTCAAGCTTTGTTTCGAAACCTTGCCCAGGCGCAGCCCAACCTTGCCCAAGCGCAGCCTACCTCAGAAAATTTGTGAAGTTTGGTTTGTTTTGAGATCACTTACCTTTGATTCACTCTAATTTTGCTACTAATTGTTTGTTCCTCAAGTAGGTCATGAGAAGAGCGAAGTAATCCTTACAAGTTCTTCTTATTAGGCCTATTGAAGCTAAAAGGAGTGGGAAAAGGCAGAAATTGTGTGAGATCATCAAGAGAGATAGAGGGCAGCCATCCCATAGGTTGAGTGCAAACACGAGAACACTTTGTGATAAACACACACACAGAGATTGTGAGGATTTCCTTTATTTTACTAACCTTTTTTTGCAGGTACAATGGGGGATAGAAAAGATGGAGAAAATCAAACTAATTTGGTTACTTTGATGCAAAATTTGGTGCATGGAATGGATATCTTGGCTCCTGAAATTCATTTGACCAAGAAGAGTTTTACATCATCTAGTAGCTCATGGAAAACTCCTTACAAAATAGATGAGGGGATGTCATTCAAGGAGAAAGAGAGTTTGAAAAAGGAGTACAAGCAAGATGAAAGAATTCCATTCAAGGAGAAAGAGAGTTCGATGAAGGAGTTCTTAAGTCCTAAAACCAAAAGTGAGGGTTCTACTACATCATCTAAGACTCACATTAGTAAAGAAGAAGTTGATTTTAACTTAAGTTCTAGTGGGGATGGTGATGATGAAGAGAACGATGATGAGGCTGCAATTGATGATGGTGATGAGTTAGTTCCACTTAAGAGTTTGGTTGCTAGGAGAACTTTGAGTGCATATGTGAAAGGTGATGTGCAAAATCAAAAGGAGAATTTGTTTCACACTAGATGTTATGTGAATGGAAAACCTAGTAGTGTGATCATCGATGGTGGGAGTTGTACAAACATAGCTAGTGTTTATTTGGTGAAGGAGTTACAACTACCTACTTCTAAGCATCCTAAACCCTATAGCTTAGGTTGGTTCAATGATAGAGAAGAAATTAGGGTTAACAAACAAGTTTGGTTACTCTTTCTTTGGGCAGGTACAAAGAGGATGTCTTGTGCGATATAATACCAATGCAAGCTTGTCATGTGTTTTCTTGGGAGGCCAAGGCAATATGACAACAAGGTGCAACATGATAGTGAGACAAACAAGTACTCTTTTATGTGCGGTAAGATTCCTATCACTTTAGTTCCATTATCAGCTTAAGAAGCTTTAAAAGATCAATTGAAATTGAGGGATGATTTTGCTAAATTGGATGCTGAATTTAGGGCTAAAGAAAAGAGTAAACCCGAACCTAATTTGAATGCTATTTATGATGATAACAAATCTGTTTTGGTTGAGAAGAAAAATAGTTCAAAGAAAGTTGTTAAAGAGTGTATGTTAGCTACTAAAAGTGAGATTAAGAGTGCTTTACATGAGAATTTTGTTTTGATCTTACTTTTGTTTCGAAGTACACTAATGGGTACTAACAACTTGGCTGGAGGTATTCCAAGCAATATTGTTTCTCTTTTGAGTGATTATGCAGATATGTTTCTTGAGGAAATTCCTAGTGGATTGCCACCAATTAGAGGGATTGAGCATCAAATTGACTTCATCCCTGGGGCGAAAATACCTAATAGGCCAGCCTATAGGAGTAATCCTGATGAGACTAAGGAATTGGAGAAACAAGTTGGAAAATTGCGTGAAAAGGGATATGTGTGATACAAGAAAGGTAAGGAGAATATAGTGGTTGATGCACTATCAAGAAGGTATGTATTGCTTTCCTCACTTGATTCTAAATTTCTTGGATTTGAGTACATTAAAGACTTGTGTTCTATGGATGTTTACATTGGTGAAATCTATAAGGCATGAGTGAAATCTGGTTTTGGAAAGTACTATATGCTTACTGATTTTTTTTTTTTTTAAATTTAGATTGTGTATTCCACCTTGTTCTAAGCATGAGTTGTTATTGAGTGAGTACCATCGAATTCGCATGAAAGAAGTTGTTGCCTATCAATCACATTTTATAGGTGCATTTATTAGGTTTTCTAAGATGGCACACTTTATTGCATGTTCTAAGACTGATGATGCCATTAATGTAGCTAACTTGTTCTTTAGGGAGATTGTTAGATTACATGGAATGCCTAGAACCATTATTTCTGATAAAGATACTAAGTTCTTAAGTCACTTTTGGAGAACTTTAAGGGCTAAGTTAGGTACTAAGTCGATGTTTTCAACAACTTGTCATCCTCAAACTGATGGACAAACTGAAGTTGTTAATAGGACTTTATCTACCTTGCTTAGAGCTTTGATTAAAAAGAACTTAAGAACTTGGGAGGAACATTTGCCTCATGTTGAATTTGCATATAATAGATGCATACATAGTACTACTGGTTATTCACCTTTTGAAATTGTGTATGGTTTTAATCCTTTAACTCCTTTGGATTTGATGAGTTTCCTTTGAGTGTGCAAATCGACATGGATGGTAAAAGGAAGGCTGAATTTGTTAGAGAACTTCATGAGAAGGTTAGAGCGCAAATTGAGAAGAAAACTCAACACTACATGAAGATGGCTAACAAGGGGCGCAAAGAAGTTATCTTTGAGCCTATAGATTGGGTTTGGTTACATCTAAGGAAAGAGAGGTTTCCTGAGAAGAGGAAAATCCAAGCTTTTACCAAGAGGAGATGGACCATTGCAAGTGTTGGAGATGATTAACAATAATTCCTACAAGCTAGATCCTCCTAGTGAGTATGGTAATGTAAGTGCTACCTTTAATGTTGCTGACTTGTCTCTTTTTGATAATGATGCAGATTTGAGGACAAATCTTCTTCAAGGGGGAGGGGATGATGCGCCCAAGGTTGATCATGGACTTGAAGATGACAATGGAGAGCATGGAGAGGATGTGCATGGAAGCATGAAGATGCAAGGAGACCATGGAGATCAAGATGGACTTGCACCAAAGCTCAATAAGAAGCCATTTGATCCCTTGAGCTTGCCTGAAGGTCCAATGACAAGATCAAGAGCTAAGAAGTTCAAAGAGTCATCTTAAAGATATGATGTGATACCCGTCCCTAGTTATTAAGTTCACTAGATTAAGATCATCATTTACTAAGGAATTAATTGTTGTAATGGAAGTCAAATTGAAACAATATAGAAGTAATTAGCAATTTGAAAAGAAGGGTTGAATTGAAGGAGATACAAATTAGAGGACATATATTCTAAAAAGATATTTTTGGGGTTTTCATGAAGAAATGAAATTAGTTATGGCTAATTGAATATGAGAATATTATTAAGAAAACAAGAAATTGGGAAATTATGAATTATGTGGATTAAATATCAATATTAAATGATTGAAGGAAAAAGAAAGGAGGACTAAATTGAAAAGAGATTAATTATCAAAGGGTATGTTAACAATTACACCCAACTTAATTTAAAAAAAACGGGGGGGGGATTCCATGACCACAAATAGTGGTAATCTTTTACACTATATATATATATATATATATATATATATTAACCGATCACACACTCCCCAAAAATGATGAGAATTTTACTAGTCTTTTTTTCATCTTCTCCAAACTCTTCCTCCTCTTACTTGCATGTCTTGATTTCTTCATCCACCAAACATCAAAGCTCATGATCTTATACTCAAACTAAAGCTTATTTCTACTCCTAGCAAAGCCCCATAACTATTTCTCCAACTAGCTTCAAGATTTCTTAAAGAGAGGAATTGAAAGTGTCAAGGTGTTTGGTGAGCAAAGTTGGGAATTTCATCATCTTTGGGTAAGTAGTTCTAATTTCTTGAAGCTAAGTTAGTTTCCATTGTTTTAAGGCATTTCATGAAGTGTGAATGCATGGAGAGTCATTGAGCATGCTTAGTTTATGGTGAATAATTTGATGATTGGTGGGGTTTTGATGTTTGTTAGTGAGTAGACAAAGGTTTGATATTAGGGACTGTGATGAATTGGGTTCGGTTTTGAGGTTATTTGAGGTAGTCAACAATGTTGGAAAATTATGAAACTTGGCAGCCTTGTAGGTGCTTGTATGAGGAACAAGTTTTGTTTAATAAGATTTTGCTAATACTGCCTGGAAATTGAATTATGGGGCTCGGATTATGGTGTCTGTGTATTGAGGTTCAAATCTGGAAATTTGACTAGAAGGTTGAATTCGAAATGGTTAAAGCTCGAACTGGAAAATTTTGTTGGGGATCATTTTTAGCCTTATGAGTTAGCTTTTTAATGGTTCTGGAATCACTTGAATTGGTTGAATATTGTGGAAGTTATGCCTGTTTCCCAAAGTGTCGCATTGCTGGAAATGCAGAATAGGGGAGTAACGGGTTCATTTCTGGCAGCCTATTTCGAGGGGCATAACATTGCCCTAGGAAATCCAAATTGGGTCATTCTTGAGTCTACATTGTAGGGTTTGGGTCCCTCTAGAACTTTGTAGAAGAAACAAAATTGAGATTTTAAGTAAAAACTAGAGAAAAATGACCATATTTGAGACTGCACAATGATTTCCAATAACAGGATGCCTTTGGTAATACTTGGGAATCAACTTGAAATTTGAATAGGATAGGAGTCGAATTTGAAAAGGGTTCTCTAGGAATAAATTTAAGTACTTGGAACCATCTTTCTAATAGATGTGATTTCATTGAATTTGGTTGAGAATTGAGCAAGATATAACTGTGTTTGTGAAGCCTAGTTATATAGTCAAGTTGGAAAAAAAAAAAGGAAGCTTAGTAACTAAAGGATTCTGCTTATCTAAACCCTCTAGTTGAGCATGTAAGGTCATAGAATCTCCGTAACAGGCCTAGCATATTAAAGTTACCGTTTTGCCTCTACTAGGCTAAAATTACAATTTTTGCCCCTGGATGCGAAAATGATTAATTGAACTCCAGAAAGGGTATTACAAATCTGAAACTCGTCCTGCAACTATGTAAGGCATAATTAATTGTGTTAAGTCCTTGACATTAGACTGTGGGTCTGGGTTACGTGTTTTTTGTGGTTTATTCTGTTTTTAATCTGATTGTTTTGATATCTTTGTTTATTTCTTTGGTTTGTGTTTTTAATTATTATCCTGGTTTTAATGATTTTCCTTCTGATGGATGTGCTTCTCAATCAGACGGCTGAGGCGCTGATCGAGACATCGGCTAGGCTCATAGTGGATAGGCTATGGGGTTGTACGAGTCCCCTGAACTGTGAGTGGGTTGTCTTCAACGGAGAACCCGTTGAGGAACTGTTTTATACTGTTTTATTTATATAATTTACAAATGGTTTTATCAAATGATTTTTGGTGCGTGAATTACTTGTGAATATGATTTTGAATTGTTGATAAGCATACGGGAACTTGTGGACTGGCGCGGTCCAGCGAGTACGTATGGCTTGGGTTGGTGGTTATACTAGCTAGTAGTTGGACTCATTTGGTGGACCATGGTTTGATTTGGATCCACATGGTTCGTCGCTCCAGGCCCAACACGCCATATATTTGCACCGGTTCGGCGTGTGCATGGGGGAGCTAAACTGGGTGTGCTGCGGCCACCACGCAGTACCGGACTCAGGCCAACCTCAGGAGGACGGGCTTGTTTGGGAAAAATAAGGAAATCATATTTTTACTAGTATTATTTGATTATGACCAAAATGCCCCTGATGGTTCCGGAGGTTGACTCGGGCCAAAGTCACTCTGGATAGGTTTTATTGGCAGCCCAGGTTTTAGAAAATGATAACTGATTTTGTATACTCGTTTTGATTGATGATATTGTTTTTATAATTGTTGGTTTTTCCAAATGGTTTTTGGTTATGAGTGCACCCCACCCTCTCGAGTTCTCTTTTGAGGGTGGCTCACTCACTGGGTACATTTGTGTACTCACCCTTCGAATTCTTGTTGACTTTTCAGGGAAACTAGGATCAGCGTTTTCCTTGACGATCGAGTCGGTGGCGTAGGCAGTGATTCCTCCATTTAGAGGTACTTCTCACTACGTGATGGGTCCCACTGGCAATTGTCTTTGTTTTTGCTATCTCTTGTTCCTCGTTTTTCTCTATTGACTTATAGTTTCGGTTTTTTAATGTTTCCGCTTTTACTCTTATTTGCAAACCTCAGTATTTCAGATTTATACTCAGTTCATGTTTTCAGTATTTTTATCTGGTATTGATGCTTCGTGGAGTCTTGGTGCACGTGACCGACCGACACGTGTTTCGAGGTAACACGGCGGTTGTCCGTGCTCGACATCCGGGTCGGGGTGTGTCAACTTTGTTGATATCAGAGCATCTGGTTTTTATTATTGTTTCGTACGTCCAGTGGGCCTGTAGTGAGTTTAGGATAAGTTTCGGACACATAGGTGTCCATCTGCCTTTTCAGTTTTGTTTTAAAAACTAAAAAGTTCAGCTTACGTTATTTTTGATAAAGAATTTAAATCTATTAAAATGATTTTGTCTTTGATCCTAAATTATGAGTCTCTTTCGTTTATGTTTCCTTAAATTCTAAACTCATTGTTTTTCTTAGAGATTCATGCCACCAGAACGTTATCATTGTCGATGAGGACATCCTCATCACGTTTCGATCTCATTAAGAAATCAGATGCAGGAATGTGAATTCTCAGACTATTTATCCTCTATACAATTGCTGATATAAGAATACTCACAACTTGTTGTTTACACATGTATCTTTTCCACGTATCCACTTTTGTCCGACTTGACAACAACTTTTCCTTCGATGTCGTTTTCCCAAACGACTATGCAAGTCACCGATGAAGGTGTTGATAAAACGAACTGTGAGAGAACGGAGCTGACTTTGGGACGAAAGTCAAACTCGATGTATGCTAGAAAGTGTAGCAAAGATTCTAATTTGTTCCCTTAAGATGGAAAGTGAACCTTTAAGATGAGTTCACGAATTGTGTAGTAAAATGTGATCCCAATCCACACTCCTTTTGGCGATGCCAAGCAAGTTCAAGTGTGATTACCTGCAACACTTGGACGTATGGCGATAAAACTTCATTATTGAATGAGGGTGTCCAGTAGCGAATTAATCGCTTCACCCTGACAAACTGTTCACACTTGGCAGCCATCCTAGTTAGTTGTGAGTTGTTCGATTTAATAATAATCGAAAGCTTAAAATGTTGATAAGTAAGATAATGGGAGTCTAAGGAAGTTGACTCAAATGAATGTCATTTTGGATGCATTTAGAGTAGAGAGATATATAAATGAAACAAAGAGTTCATTGGGAGAGGTCAATAAAATGAAGCACATAGTTGTTAGCTAAAATCTACTGGACAAACTGAATTCCACTTGAAGTCTCCAACATAAATGTAATTCTAAGGATGGTCGCCTACGACAACATTGATTATCCGACTTAAAATAATTGTTATGTTTGGGTAATTGAATGATTTATGGAAGTCCACCTGGCGGTGTTGTCGAGTTTATACAGCTGTACTACCCGATACAGTTCCGAATCAAAATTTTGCGACGCGAAGTGGCGTTTGAAAAATGCAACTGAGCTAGATGGTAAAGAAGAAGAAGAAGGGTTTGAACTAAATCTTGCCAAGTTTGGTATCGCTACATGAGGTAATCTATTGCTGGTAACAACGAATGGAGGTGGAAGTTTGTCATTGGGAATCGGTTAAAGACAATTACGCTAGTAAGTGGTAAGAACAATTGTTAGTAGTGGGGAAGAGATTAAATGTCTATTAGACTAAAAGTGAGAGTCTTTCCCATGATTGATTTTGAGAATTAGTTGAACTGTACTATCGCAAAGTCTAACAAATATATTAATCATTGTTGTTTAGATAACTCATTTGGCTATTGAGGAGTACTTGCCGAATGAAACTAATGCCTAATGGTTTATTTGAGCTTCCAAGGAAATCATATATCGATTACTGTTGGAAAATTGTACACACGACCACAAAAGTCAATACGTTTCTTACTGTGGCACAAGTCAGTAATGTATGAAAGTAGGACTGATATTAATCAATTAGCGATTGCTCTTCATACTCATCGGTTGAAGGAGCACGAGAAAACACCTGCCCCTGATTTGTAGCAAGTCACACCCGTGTTTGCTACTAAAAAAAAAGAGAATATTTAGTTAGACATATATATCTAGTTGTGAATAATAAGTGACTCAATTTAAGTTTCAATATTGAATGAAACTTTATAAAGTTATCATAATGGAGCTTAATTGGACAGTTAAACAGAAAGATTGTTTATGGATTAGAAATGATGATTTAAGTAACGATATAAGATGATTATATTTTGGTGATTATAGATCTTGCAAGGATCAAGTGAAATGTTGAAAGATTAAATTTGTCCAAAAGGAATAATCAAGTAAAACTTTGAGGGTATGGGTTGATTCTCACGGGAAAAAAGATTTGATGATTCATGAAGATTTTGAGAAGTTCGAGAACTTCAAGTATGATTACAAATTTGAAGGATGTAGTGAAAGTCGATCACTGTTCTGTAAAGGAAAATTGATATGTATGCTTGGATATATGTGATATAGAGATTAACATGTTGATGATATT